>VKOC01002333.1:0-53995 GCA_009364415.1 Spea multiplicata | reverse complement strand
GGCTGTGGGAAATGGGTAGAGAGAGGACAAGGGGGTAAGGGCAGGGGGCACAGAGGGACCTAAGGGGGTAAAGCAGTGGCACAGAGAGAGACCTATTTTTGGGCAATAAATTTTGTTTCTGAATTTAAAAAAAGCCCTACAAATTTTGTCTGAACTGAATGGGCAGAAAACAAATAAGCCAAAATCCAAACGAAAAGTATTTAGGGCACATGTATAATACATATATTATTATATTCCCCCCATATTTGCTTACTGATAAATTTGAATACAAATGTGTGAAATAATATATATATATAATTAAATCATTATTGTAATTCTTTGACAAATGGTTATATATCTACTGCTGTAGGCTGTGACTTTAGATGATATACAACAATATTGCAGTACTATTTTATTATTAATATTAAGTGAAAATGTATATGTTTACTGAAGCTAAGAAATTAGTTGCTAGGCACACTGTTAATGAAATCAGAAGCATTTATTATCCAATATGGAGCTCATTTCATTTGCCAAATAAGCATGGTATTATCCAATTCATTGAACCATTTCACTAAGCACTGCTGTTACTGACCAGAATATTCATTGCAAAAGTCTATTTGGGAACCTGCAGACCATTAAATTGTGCAGAACTTTGGTCATCTTGTAATAGAGATTTATAACTGAGTTGTAGGTATGGTGCCTACTTTTTACACAAGATTTTTGCAGGTGAGATTGGTCAATCAAAACTAGAACGTACAGAAGGGAAAGCATATTTAAGTCTCAATATATCAAAGGTTTCATCCCCAGGAGAGCTTCCTAAAATCTATGATTTCTTAAAAGTAAGAACTCATGTATACATACAGTCCCTTGAAGCGACAGACACTGTTGGCAGGTAATCAGTTTAACAATCAAGAACTTTTGGTATATAAACACAGTCATGCTCAAATTACCTGTAATATTACTTAATCACTAAAAGTATCCTTAAGCGAAGAGCTTGATTGCTGTAAGTGAAATTCTACAATGTGAACTAAGGTTTATGATTTATTACAAAAAATGCTCAAGTGTATTCCATTGCACTGGATATATAGGAAAGAACTAGCAATCGATGCATTTGTTTTAGAGGACTAGAGTAGCACACATGAAAAATATCATATGTCAATCTATTATATTACCCATAAGGGCAATGTATTTTTTTAGCTTTAGTGCCACTATTTAAAGATTATTCCTATTTTCTTCAAAAAAATAGATTAACTTTATAATCATAGGACTAAACTTGTCCCACATTTCCCTTCTTACGGCCTGGAATAGTGTTTCTATTCAATCACTATTAGGCCTAGACTGTAAGTGCATCTGAGAGCAGCGTGTGCTTACATTTATCCAGCAGGTAAGCATACGCATGCCTTTTATTGGATTCTGGTGAATATGAGTCTCATGGCAAGCTGTGATGGCGTAAAAAGTGTAGTTCAGTTCAGACTTTTTAGTAGACATGTGAAAATGGGCCAGAAATGATTTAGACATTTTTTTCTGTTCTTTATTAGACTATCCGTTTTCAAGCAATAAAGTCTGTTCGCTGCCCATTTTGTTTGGCCAAAAATTCAGGGGCACTTGTTTTCGTAGTGTATGTTACCAGTTTATATGTACTACTTACATGAACTGCATTAGATATTTTTCCCATTTTACTTTAGGGCAAAACCTCTAGTTTTTGGTCAACACAAAAGAGTTTAGTTAAATAAGACAGTTGCCCATTTATGCTACCAACCACACCTCTAATTTGTAGACAGTTTTCTTTTTTTGGTGACAAAACCAGGAATTATAATATGCATAATATATAATATTGAGGAAAATTCAGTCCTGCTCCAAAAGGATTTTATCTGCCAGTGCCTGCCTACTCAGGCCCAGGGCTTTACTACTTCTGCTGATGCTCCTCTTTTGGCCATCAATAATTTTAATGAGTGTAATATTGGGGAAATTCAGTCCTGCTACAAGGGACTGCCTGTGCAGTGCCCTTCTACTACTGCTGCTGCTCCTCTCTCATCTTTTTTTACTTTGGGGAATCAATTCTTATTTTTTTCCAATGGTCCAATTTTTGAAGAAATTTAGTCAAATAGCATGCTGCTGGATGTGTGTATTCATTGATGCAGTGCTGTTGTTGCTGCTGTACAACACCGAGTGTGGATCTCTTCCTTAACCTTGAGATGGTGCTGCTGTAGATGTAAGGTGAGTCCAAAAGATGTCAGGTACCTCCTCCTTTGAGATCGACCCCCAATCAAAATTAAAAAAATGCCCCCAATTTCATCTGGTCAAATTGCCGGGAAATCAAATTCATTGCCTAATAACAAATGTGTCAAAAACTAAATGAAAATTTGTCCAAATCGCCATTCACAAGTCTAATATGTGTGTGCGCAAAGTGCTGTGAAAAAGTATTTGCCTCCTTCCTGATTTATTTATATTTTTGCATGTTTGTGGCACTTAAGTGTTTCAGAAAATCAAACTAATTTTAATATTAGTCCAAGATAATCCAAGTAAACAAGCAATTTTTAAATTTTGGAGGACCCTATCCTTGCTCAGGATTATTTTTTATAAAGTATTCCACAGAAATTACAGACGCCCTCTTACTCATTGGCCACTTGTTGCATGGGAACATGTATGCATACTAGCATCTACCACCTGCACCCACTGTTACATGCTCTATTAACTTAAATGGCCCTCATGCAAGTTGGTGGATCCCATACAAGCCTATGAGATGAATTTGTATAGGTTAATTATTTTTTAGATTCTTGCTTTTTATAACTCTCCGGAGAGTGTATGCAAGTCGTGTTTTTTATGTGCATGCATATGTATATTGGCTTTAGTCAATTAGCAAATTGGATTTTTGCTGCTAACTGCATATTGTCAGAAAGATGTCAAACGTTATGAAGCAAATAACATTCATTTTGATTGTGCCTTTATTATAAAATTAAATACTAGAGCTTCTGTTATATTAGAAAATATAATAAGAAATATTGGCCATATATATTATATATATATATATAATTTTAATATAGTTTCACTTTCAAGCCACAAATTATTTTAGGTTGGACAATGTAAGAAACATTTAACCCCTTAAGGACCAGGCAGTTTTTTACTTTTTGTAAATTTTAATTTCCTATAAAAAAAATAATAAAATCTGATGAAACATTTTGAAAAAATGAATTTTTTTTCACTTTTATTTGAAAAATGTTTTACTCATCCAAAAAAGCCAATGAAAAAACATTTTTCTCAAAATCTGGTCATTCTACCCCAGGTGCTGAATGTTGAAATAGGCATCCTTTAAATCCATGTAATTTCCTTGATCTAAAAGATGAGCCACTGACATAAGGGATTGTATTATTATTATTTTCACAAACTTGTTTACCGTTAGTGAGAATGATAGACAGATGTATAAGATTAGGCAGAAAGAGGCAAAGCTTCCAAAACACACGCAGAAGAGAAAATAGCCCAATCAGCATACCTGGGAACTCTCCGGGTTTGAATTCACCGGGTCAAGGGAGCGGGGTCTTAACGCTCCCTGCTCTCCGCCCGTTTTTTCCATTAATTGGGGGTGTTTCCTGCTGCTGTCAGCGGGAGCGCCCCCAACGTCAGCGGAAGCGCCCCCAACGTCAGCAGGAGCGCCCACCGGCATCAGCAGGAGCGCCCACCGGTGTCAGCGGGACCGCGCCCGGCGTCAGCGGGACCGCCCACCGACGTCAGCGGAACCGCCCACCAAGGGCAGTGGGACCGCCCGCTGATGCCAGTGTGAAGTCCTGGCCGCGTCCCGCAAGGGAAGACCCCGGGTAGCCAGAGCCGAGAAGTTCCCAGGTATGCCAATCAGTAAAAAAAATGTTGATAAAGCATGTGTTACAATGCAATGATTAGTTAGATTAAAAACAAAGGAAGGAAGGTATGTAAAAGAGGATAAATATCTAGCTGGCTCACTCAATGAATATGATATATGTGAGGTTATATGAGGATGAGGTTCTACTAAATTAATGGGGTCTGATGGGATACACAGCTTTGTGGTGTACTAGCAAAGCTGTTAACAGATTCATTTAACCAGTCATTATTAACAGGAGTAGTCCCAGAAGATTGGAAATTAGGGAGGTGTCAGACAACTATAACCAACAAGTAAAATATCAGTAGTGTGGAAATTAATAGAAACTAGGTTAAATCATAGCATTGTTTAATATCTAAAATCACATAGATTTCAAGATCAGAAACAACATGGGTTTACTGCATGGAGATAATGCCAAATTAATCATATTGATTTTTTGACTGAAATAATAAATCAAGGCTTTAGGTTTAGTAGACATTGCTTATATAGCTTTCAGTCTTTTTCACAGAGAAGACTTTTCAATAAACTGCATTCTTTGAGTTTGGATTGCAATATTGTTGAATGGATTAAGCAGTAGTTTAGAGGGTTGTATTGAGCGGAGTGTATTAGGAGCAAGGTCTTGTTACAAAGTGGGGTACCTCAGATATCTGTACTTGCACCCATCTTCTTTTATATTCTTATTAGTGAGATTGCAGAAGGTTTTGGTGGAAAAGGTATGTCTTTTTGCTGATGACACACAGATTTGCAGCAGGGTTGATGTTCCTGGAGGGATAAGTCAAATGGCAAATGATTTAGGTAAACTTGAAAAAATGGTCAGAGCTGTGGCAACTGACTTTTAGTGTGGATAAGTGCACGATAATGCACCTGGGACATAAAGTCAGAACCTCAACATCCGAAGAAAGGACTTAAAGGTAGGTAGACAATGCAATAGAGCATTCCATGCTCCAGCAGATGTGGTAGATGTTAATATAGTGGAGGATTTTAATACAGTGAATTAGTTTAAGCATGCAATAAGGCCTTACGGGACTAAGGAATTTATAAAGATGGTCCTTATGGGCGAATGGTTCTTATCTGCTGACAAATTATATATTCTTAAGTGTGTGTGGGTATGTTAGTGTATGGACATGTGTCTTTGGGTACAGTATGTTGGTGTATCTGGATATGCTGGTGTGTGTCAGTGTATTTTAGCGTGTGAATATGTGTCTTTGGGCACGGTAGCATGTTTGGGTAGGTGTGTCAAGGTATTTTAGTGAAAGTGTATGTATTTGGGTATGTCAGTGTGTGTCTGGCTATGTTAGTTTGTGAAAATTTTAGTGTGTGAACATGTGTCTTTGGGTATGTTAGTCTGTTTTGGAGTATGTTGGAGTGTGTGTCTTTTTATTTTAGGGAAAGTGTGTGTCTGGGGATGCTAATGTACATGTCTCTGGGTATGTTAGTGTGTCAACACGTGTCTTTGTCTAGGTATGTTAGTGTGTGTGAGTATTTTGATGTGTAAATATTTCTTCATCTGGGTATGTTAGTGTGTGTCTGGGAATCTTAGCAAAAGTTTGTTTCTGGGTATATCAGTGTGGTTATGTTGGTGTATGTGTCTGGGTGAATGTGTTAGCTTGTGTGTTAGTGTTTAGTGTCTGCGTTTGTGTGAGGGTCTGGGTGTGCATGTTCGGTGTCTGTGTGTGTTAGTGTGAATGTTTATATGTCTATTAGTGTGAGTACCCCTCCTGAGGTCATCGGCCTTCAAAAGTGGATTAAATAGGATTAAGTATGACTAAAAAGCTGTTTTGACTTAACTTACTTTTACTAACCTTGTTGTGATGTCAGACCTGAGGGTGTTGCACCACTGCTCTTGAATGCATTTTTATTTTGTTTTTTTGATCATACAATGAAGATGTGGACTGATACTTAGTTACTAAAGCCACCCTGCTTGTTAAGCCCAATGCTGAATTAAGCCACGTCTTAGCAACAGACTATATTCATACCTGTTTTTAAGCAAACCATTATACATGTGCAAATGCAGACAGCAAATGCTCCTACTGTCCATGTTATTTCATAAAACCCAGACAGTCAGGAGGCACCAGGGAGATGCAGCAAGGTTTCTACCAGGAATTATCCATGAGACAAACTCTTTTTTTTACTTTTCCAGTAATAGAAGAAGCATGGCTATACCTTTTTTTACATTTCTCCAAATTATGAGCACAAAACATTTTTAGTGGCAAACAAGAAATAGCGCACTGAGATCTCCTCCTTGGGAAATAGTGTTCCATACATCACTGTGATCAATTATTGTTCTTTCCCATATAATATCAGCTCACTGTGTGAAAAATGCCTTCACACTTCTGACTCTGATTACTGAACTACCATCCGGGACTCCATCTTTTCTAGAATCATTCACAAACAAAGATAACTTTAGTGTATATTTTGTGTATAACACTATATTATCAGTCAACGGCACTATACAAATTAAGAAATATGTTGACACATCTTTCTATATTTTGAGTAATTATAAAAAATAATCTAAATTAGTATTTTCCTACATACAATAAACTTAAATGTATCATGAGACACGCACTATAAATTTCACATTTTATCATGGACTTGATAATATTCCTACATATACATTCACTTATTCTAGCACAAAAAGGAGCTTTTGCCCATATGTAGCCAGATCTCACTCTTACTGTCGGAAACTGACTTTAATCTATAGATGGTCCCTACAGTTTCTATGTTTGCAGGTGAATACCAACCAAAGGTCATAAGATGAAATGTCAATGTCAATGTCTGAGTTGTAGCAAACACTCTTGCCTCCAACAGGGAAATCCCAGTGAAGCTGTAGATAAGGGTTGATGAAGCAAGGTGTAAGAAGAGCGTAATGCTGAATCAAAAGTGAAATCTGAAAGTGAAAGGTCTACATGAGTTCACATGGAAAAAACAGATGTGTCAGCAATCATTCCCAAATGAGAGGCTATTAAACTATAATAGTATATTTCATCACAAATTCACTGCTGTTACTAATCTTAAGGGGACTCCATTGTGTGTATTAAAAGGTTCTGACAAGACGTTCCTTATTCCACTCCATTAATTATTATATTCCCGCTAGACTCGCATTGCAGCTATGATCCTAATAATGGGATTTAGAAGACATATTTCAAGAATAGTTGTTATTAATATTATTCACTTAACTATGATACAGCCTGACCTGAGTACCCTACAATGGAAAATTAGAAGAGAAACAGTGATATATCAGTGATAAAAAAATGAATTAAAATCCTCTATAACATCCCTGTAGAAGATTTGGAGTTTTAAAAAACAGCCTATCAAAGTGAAGAGTTCTCGTTGAATATTAAAAATTCTCCATTGTGCAGTATAGAAACCCATGAAAGACCAAGTACACCAATAAGAATAGCAGATTATCACAAAGGGGTTTGAGGATGGGTTCTTTGCATGTGCATAGCTTGAGATTATGTACTGAAGCTATTGAACTGCATTAAAAAGATACACACAGAAGATGCAAACCTGGATTCCAAATGATGACTACTGGCTGATAGTGTACACTGGGGAGATGACTATTACTATCCAAAGTCTGTATATCCCAACCTCTGTCCATTGGACTGAAATATTGCTTTATATATATATATATATGCCGGAGCATTCACCTCAGTAAGGAAGACATATACTCTCTGTTCACCAGTAGTAAAACCTTATAAATCCCAATACTTTAATTTGTAAGGAGTCCTTAGCAGTTTAGGTAATTTTCAAAGCAGTCAAGTACAACAGCCTAAACTCTTTATTGCTAGTGTGACTTGCGACTAGCACTTCAACATATCTTTGCTAAATTAATTTTAAGAGACTCTCTTATAAAGCTATGCTGTGGTAATGGATTGCAATTTGTTTTTTATCTAAACATAAAAAGTCAAGAAATTAAAGTTATGTTTGTATACAAGAGAAACAAAAATCCTAAAGACACATTGAGCAGATGTTCCAAAATCCAAAAGATGCTGTTATCGAATTCTGAGATCAACAAAAATGCATTAGACTGTCTCTGAAGTTGGATGTTTGGAGACGAACTGGGAGGACAGCTCACCGTACAAATTGACCAAGAGAGCTTTTGCTGCACTGCAGATATTAGTAATACAGGAAAAATCTATAAAAGGTGTCACTGATGACAGGTACTAAAAATCAAGGGAAAAGTATTTTAAATTTGTGAACCTTTTTTTTGGGGACCCAAGAGACCTACTTATTTTCAGCTATCCAACAACACATTCCTCTAATAAACATATGATAGAGTGCCCATTGTGGGCACAGAAGTTTTTCTGAAACAGAGCTCATTGTCAAAACAGGCTTCCAGCAACGCACATCTGCTTCAACAATAATTCCAACATAAAAATGCAAATATGTGGCAGAATAAATCACTATCAATCAGGAAGGCTATAATTAGACATTGGTAAATCTGTGCCCTTCCTTAGAGAAAAACAATCTAGATAAACCTCTTAGTTTCTTTAACCCTTTTGTCTTCAGACAAGGCATAGTAGAGCTAGCTATAGCATTACAGAAAACAGACTGAACACCACAAGACCCTTTGTGTTAAAGGGGAACTGCCTCTTTTACACATTTTGAATTAGCAAAAGTGTGGTTACTTCCGAGAGTAAGCTTCAATGTTTTTATTAGACTTGGGCGCCGGTGGTGTCTACGTGTTCGTTTCGGAGAAAAAAAAATCTTCGTATTCCGCGAATATTCGCCCGTTCCTGTCTTCTGTGTCTTCAGGAGTTAAAAAGGCTGTGCGAGTGAGCCTATTGGTCGCCTGCATGCTCTTCCTCTGGCATCAACCAACTCTGCAGGCGACCAATAGAGTCGTTCGCACGGCCCCTTAACCCCTGATGCCGAACCTACGGATTCAGACAGATGCAGACTCATATGCAGCCGACGGCCACCCTTACTTACGTCATTTGATGACAGGCAGCCTTAAAGTGCCCCGGGCCACCTCGTCAACCCCAGGCTGGGCACTTTAGGAAAGTTAGTGTTTAAAACACTCATTCAGTTAACCTCAACAAATTGCTGAGAAACTGAAAGAATACTGCATTGCGCCAGAAACGCGTACAGATCAGTAAAAATAAAAACTCCACATGTCCACATGTTCCATTAATAAAAAAGTTTTAAAAAATAATTACGTTGGATTATCATTTCAATTTAATTGTAGTTGTGATCCTTTAATGTAAGGTCATCTTTGATATTTTTCCTGCTGGCGAATAATCGTTGCCAACGATAGGATTATAAAATAAATTAGAAACAAAAAAATCAATATTTATGATTAAATGAAAATATTATGTGACTTCTGTGATGCCCGACTGTATTAGTTGTAGTGAGCACACAAAGTATAAAGAATTGATTAGAAGAAAGGCTTCTTCCAATACTTTATCATTCTCTTTTTATTTTCTCTGCAACCATAAATTCCCAAAGATGTATGACATATTTTGTGCCATCTATACTGTCCTAATGCCAAATATGGATTGTTTTTGTAGCAACTGTTTTACAGGAAAACATATTAATCATGTCTTCACTGCTCTGAACTCCAGAATGTATTATGTGTTCCTGTTGATGGGACTGGTAAATGATACGCAAGACAAGTATTCCAACAGCTCCTTATCTGTAAAAGTGGAAACAAAGAAATAAACTAACTGTTTCAAAGCCAGGAGGCTAAGCAATGCTCACAATATTGAACTTTTTCAGTGAACGCTATCCAATTTAAAAGAAGTTTCTCACTTATTCCATACACTGCATTTTACAATCCTGTATGCTAAATCTATTTAATGGTATCTATAGCTTAAAATATGTAATAAAGGTATATGGGAAAAACAATGTACCATGGGAGAAGCCATCCACATAGTTCTATCTAAGCTGCCCATTTTTCCTGCTGTAAAGATTCATTTATCCATCTTAGATTCAGGATAGCTATATGTAATATTTTCAAGGCCAGGTCATTTTGAATCCTTTCTTTAACCACAATTCCTACGAAAACTTTTCACATTTAGCCAAGAAAAACTATATATTTCAGCTTTTCACTGGTAGCTGACTTGAGGGGTCTGGCCTCATTTTCATGGGTTTGTACAAATTGCTGAATTTACAAAATGTGGTAAAATTGCAATTAGTACACAAAAGTGATATAATAAGATATAATATTGGTAAAATTTAGTCCTGCTTCAAGGGGTTGCATGTGCCTACATGCACCTGCCCAGGCCCTGTGCCCTTATACTACTGGTACTGCTACTCCTGTCTTGTCTTCCTTATTCTGGGGGATCAATTCTTATTTTTTTCTAATATGAGGGGTCAGTTATGTGACTGGATGTTTCTGTCTGCCAGTGCATGTTCCCTGCTCCTCAATGTCTTTCCTTACTCTGGTGGATCAACTCTTGTTCTCGTTTCTAATCTGTTTGCATGTGCTTGCCCTGTGCCCTGATCTGCCTGTGCTGCAGCCCAATTTTCTTCCTTGTTCTGAGGGAATATATACATTTTTAATTTTTTACAGTGTCCTGTACGGTGGGGCTGGATATGTGTCAACCAACTCCAAGTGCCCTACTACTACTTCTGCTGCCATATCACCTTCCTTGCTTTGTGGGATCAATTAATCAAAGTGGCCCCAAGTTTGGAGAAATTGAGTCCCATAGCATGCTGCTGGATGTGTGTCTGTTGGTGCTATGGTGCTAGTGGTGGTCCTACAGTGCAAAACTGAGAGTGGATTTCTTCCTTAACCTTGAAATGGTGCTGCTGTAGGTTGAAAGGTAAGTCCAGAAAGTGTCAGGTACCTCCCCTTTGGGAACACCTCCAAGGGCCATGTTTGATCACTCCTCAGTCTCCAGACCGAGAACTTCACAGGCACTGCAGCCAACCATGCAGAACAATGGACCCCAGCTAATGAGTCACTATTTGATTAGTGAAATAAAATTTTACAAATCAAAAATGTAAAAATTGGTAAAAAATAAAAAAGAGGTAATAACATTAAAAACACCATGACATCATAAAGCCAATCATCCAGTTCAAAGGAAATATGTCCAAGGAATCTAAAAAATGTATTTTTATGAGCAAGTCCAAAGATTGGTGCTGTATCTTCACAAGAATTCTAGCATCTTTCCAAAAGTATATGAACTGATGGGGTAAATTGAATTAACCAGTTTCAACAATGTCCATAATAACATATGGAGGCAGGATGACCAGATGTAAAGATTCCAAACAAAAAAAAAAGTGCACCTCTCAAATGAGGCCTTTTAACCCCAAACAAACCCATGTATGGGTGACATATCAAGTAGATGTTTCTGAACACATATTAGGGAGTTGTTTCACATACCAGGAGCTGTAAATTATGTGTAAATATGTGGAATGTGTAAATAAGAACAACACACAAAAAATACTACTGCACACTTTGACAAAATGGGGCCTTTTAGCCCCACAACAGCCCAAGAAACCTATACATGGGTATCACTGTAATCAGGATGTGTTGCTAAACACATATTTGGCTGTTGTTTGGCTGTGATATATAACAGGAGCTATAAATCAATACCTGAAGTACAATACATGTGGGGAAAAACCACAAAAGAAACTGCTACCACAAACTTTGACAAAGTCTGGTGATGGAATTAGTTATTAGTAGAATGAAAAGAGTTGGAAAAACAGCATTTTAAAATACACTGAGGTGTCGACTATTTTTTACAAATATATGGTTTGATGGGGCAAAATAAATTGGGCGGCTTTAAAGATGTCCCAAATATGGCATGGACACAGGCTCACCAAATGTCAAAATTCCAAATGCAAACCTCCCAAATGTGGCCCTTTAGACCCCAAACAACCAGGCAAACTTTTGCACGTGTTGTATCACAGTTCACAGAGGTGTTGCAGAACACGTATTGGGGTGTGATTTAACAGTGCCCAGGGGCTTTATTTCCATACCTAAAGCATAATTTGTGCAGGAAAAAATGACTATTGCAAAGTTTGACAGAGGCTGGTAGTAGAATTAGTGCATGGAAAGAGTTAAAATACTTGCATTTGAAATACCCTGGGGTGTCCAGTTTGCAAACATACATGTTTGATAGGGATACATTGAACTGATTGACTTCAAAGATGTCCCAAACAGGACACAAAAGCAGAATGACCAAATGCCAAAGTTCCAAGTTGAAATCCCAAATGTGGCCTTTTACCACCCAAACAAGCCGACAAACCCCTGGATGGGTGGTATCACTATGCTCAGACCCTGTACCCCGACTGAGTACTCCGGCCAAATGTTGCTTCCTCTTGCTGGGACACCAACAATTAACCCCTTCAGCGTCAGGCAGAACCAGCGTTGTAGATAGAAGGGGGAACGTTGCTGCACCGGAGCTGCGTTGGCACTGTGGCTAGGCGAAACTTAGCTACACAGTGTGGCTATTGTCCTGAATAAAGGATCATAGCCCACCCCAAGCATCAGGCAGCACTCATCTTGAGGTGAAAACAGGACTAAGTTTATTTGGAAACACAGGGGTATTTAAACAGTACAAGGGGTTGAATTACATCCAATAGACAGTACAAAGGGTTGAACAGTACAAGGGGTTGATTTACATCCAATAGCCCACTTCAGCCCAGTAGGGGGTCTCTATTGTACTCTGTGGGGGGAGAGGATGGTAAATACGGGCGGCTCCAGGAAACCTGCTGGATATCAGATCCAGGTGCAAATACTGGTCATAGAGGTCTCTTATGATTGAGATAATGTGGCACTCCTTACCGGGGCCCATAGTCTGTCGGGAGGAGGCTGGCACTCAGTCTCCTCCAGGAGCCCATGGCACGGAGGCTTCCATGACAGAGAGGGTACCACGGGGCAAACTTCAGAGTAGGGACCACTGGTCGGACTTTAGAAAAGGGGGGGATTTCGGAGAGGGGACCACAGAACGGACTGGGTCCTTCTGCAGCCAGGAAGCAGAGAAACATCAATGCTGAATACACCACGATGCAGGGCTAACACAGCACAATAAGAACATCATACCAACAAACATGGTGGTGGTGTGCGCAACTTGATATAATTGATGGAACCATGAATTCTGCTATTACCAAAAAATCCTGACGGAGAATGTTTGTGCCCTAAAGCTGAAGTGCAGTTCGGTTATAGCGACATGACCTGGAAGGGAATGCCCGATCGTGCGTTCGGCATATTAAAAATGTAACAGTTTTCTGCGCCGGAAGCTGTTACATCAGATTGGGCAGAAGAAAGCTGGCAATGCTGGCTTCTGCTGTCAGGGGGGAGTCCAGGCTGTCTCTGACAGCCTGATCTCCCATGCAGCGGCAGGGATGTGTAGGGGACTGAAGGGGTTAAAAACTCAAAAGAAACAAAATTAAGGTTTTTTTAGTGGCCTAGTCAAAGTCCTGGATTGAATACGAACGATTGAGATGCTGTGACATGATCATAAAAAGCCAGTTCATGCTCAAAAACCCTCCAATGTTTTGAATTAAAACAATTCTGCCAAGAAGAGTGGGTTAAGATTCATCCAAAGCAATGTGATACACTCATTGCCAATGGTGGCACAACCATTTATCAGGTTTAGGGGGGTGGGCAATTACTTTTTCACATGGATGATATAGGTTTTGACTAAGTTGTTAGCTTCAATAAATGAAATGGCCATTTAAAGGCTGCATTTTGAGTTTACTCATGTTGTCTTCGTCTAAAATATTAAAATTAGTTGGGTGATCTGAAACATTTAAATGTGACAAATAAGCAAATGTAGAAGAAATGAAGAAGGGGCAAATAGATTTTCAGAGCAGTGTATTATAATTTCTGCAAATTTATGCAACTGTTGTCTGTTTATGTAAAGCTTCTCCATTATGCATACATTTTGCATTGTGGATTATTTACCTAATTTTGAATACATTAAACAGGACTGCTCTTGTCACACAGCCCTGGGCTACTATTTAATAACCTTGACATCATGCAAATGTACCCTCTAGATTTTGAGTTTTTCAAGCACTTGCCAATAATACGTTTTAAAATAAATATATCTACTTCTAATCTTTGCTATTTCCCAATTATTTACTTGGCACTCAAAAATTTGAATTTTCATATTGATTTTTCTTTGATTGTCTCTCAAATTATACCTTAAGCCTTATTGCTTAGAAACATTTAATGGTTGCATCATTTTATGTTTGGAACTGGAACAACTGATAATATATTTGGCAACTTGCCACCTTCTGCTTGGACTTACATCTACTTTTTCACATATTTCATGTCCACTTGCGCTTCAAGCAGGCTACCTTTTTCTACGCAAAGTTTTTTCAATTCTCCAGAAACTTTATTGAATTTCTGTTCCGTTACTCTTTACTAATGTGTTTGATGAAGCATTCTATAGCATTTAAGAGATTCCAGTTCAACCGTTTTTTCTGCTCCTCCAAAATCAAATTATTATTACTTATTAATCTATAAAGAGCCACCATATTCCGCAGCACTGTATAGTGGGTAAACAGGACATAAAAAATAGCACAGGAGAAATTTCACTTACAGAAATAAAAGATAAGGAAGACCCTGCCTAAATGAGCTTACACTCCAGAAGGAGTTAGGTAATATTACAAAGACGGTAAAAATTTGTTATAATAGGCCAGCCACCTAAGTGTAACTCAACGCAAACAATAGAGGAATAAATAATAATAGAGCTGGACATAAGTACATTTCTATTGCAAGAGACAGATTAAGAAAGGAGAACTAGAGGTAGGTGGGAAGAAATTGATAGGCATTGCGAGATTCTGATGAAAGCTCTAAAAGGCTTCATCAGATGCATAGCTTGCAGCTCCACCTTTTTCCTTAAATGTTGACCTGCGTTAATTGCATCTGACGAAACCTTCGGGAGAAAAACGTAGTGCGTTCTTACCAAATTGGGTGGAGGAGCTAAATACAGACACTGTGGATCATGGAAGCACTGGCAAGAACCATCTACTAGTGTTTTATTACTCCTTAACCTCTGTTCCTTGGACTGCGTTTTATACGTAAGAAGCATAATAGCCGGCTCTGCCTTTGTCATTTTATTTCTTCTGGGTGTTGGCCTGTGCCTAACAATATGAGCAGAGATTGTGATGGAAATTGTATGAGTCTCTCCTATCTGTTATCTATATTTACATACTATGCGATAAGTGGTTTTCTCTTTTTTTGTCTTTTGTTTCCGAGATATCAATATCACATGAAGAAATACGTTGGGACGTATTGTATACTTTTTCCCTATTTAGATGTGTGCTACAACCTTTTTCTTATATCTGGTGTTTAGTTTAATTTTTAATAGTCAATTAAACATTGTAAACTGTTAGGGGGATAGACAGGCAATAGCCTTTTTTACAAGGCATATTCTTTTTTCTTTTTACTTCAAATATTAAAACTTTGTACTAATTGGTTATTTTCCCTTCTTTTAAAACTTTCCAGTCCTACTGTTCTTAATCATTGTGTAATCCTTCTGTCTCTCTATGTAACATTATAAATCATGTTTCTGCATTATCCTTCAAGTTCATGACATTAACTAAAAATTCCCACTTTTAAGTTTTCTCTCGTTTTGTTTTTAAATTGACAATCTATCTGCCACAGTGTGGCTTATGAAATCAAATTCAAACATAAACGTGCATTCATTTCTGAAGTTATCTTAGTAAACCGCATTAAAATTGTATTTCTTTGGTCCATGTAAAAACAAGTACCGTATTTCCCCAAGTATAAAACGTTCCATTGTATAATTTTTGGGGCTGAAATAAAAAAAAATTACATAAAGTTATTATACTGGCTGCCTGGGCATGATATGAGTGTGATTGATGTTAGCTGCTAGCAATTGTTAGCAATCGCACTCCTAACATGCTCAGACAGCCAGTACATGCACATCACTTTCAGCCCCCCTGTGCCCCCTACACACGGATTCATGCTAACACACACACATTCATTCATTTACTCCCCCACCTTACCTGAACTCTAAATCTTCTGCTGCCGCTCGCAGACTTCCGTGGGGGCCGCTGTTTCCGTCTGCGTTGCTTGAACAGGAACTGAGCAGAGTCATGTGATGGAATGTACATTCATGTGACTCCACTAGGTTCCTGTGTTGCCGAGGCGGATCAAGAGACGCCGCTGAGCAAAACAGGTAAGCAGGCCCGCTTTTTACTAAAAAAATAAATATATATATATATATATATATATCTACCACCACTGTATAAGACACATCCAATTTTTAGACCCCAAATTTTTCTAAAAAAGGTCAGTCTTATACATGGGAAAATACGGTATATAAAAAATGACCTATTAAAGGATCACTTTTCAAACAATGGGATTAAAATTCATATATAAAGAGAGGACAAGGCTGCAAGTTTATTTCATTCTGCCAGAGTGATAGCCTACTTTATTCCTGACATTATGACATCCTATAAAAACTAGTAGGACTGTTAAAATACTTGCCCATTAGGGTGATGGAGTGTATATTTTTAGAAACTGTAATCATGTAAAAGAGCATGAGTTCTCTGTCATTATTCCCTAGCTGCATCTAAAATTAAAATGAGTTCTTGCGATGGCTAATTCTTCAAGGACCTGCTCTCAATTTGTATATTTCTGGATGTAATGGAGAAAATCAGAACTTAAAATTTCCCAAATTCCCTGGTACATTTAAGAACATCTTCAATGATGTAAAGGAACATTTCAATGTCTCCTTACAGCCCTACCATCAAATAATGCTTATTAAAGTACTTAAATTTAAAAAAAAAAAAAAGAAATGGCACTTACCTTGCCAGTCAGATTTTTAAGATTTCTTCATTCAAGCATTTTTTGCTGGTGCTCTTACAGTCGTTGTGTAGAGGTCACACTCTGGGTGCTTTGCTCAGTGCATTTCCAGAGAGAAAGTGCTGTAAGATATCTATTAACAATCTCATGATCCATGTATTCGTAGGGCTTCTGGCTAGCACTATGTATAAGATGAAGTAAGACAGCCAAATAGGTCATTTTGTATTGCTTTAAGTGTAAAGCTGCATGTTAATTCAGAACTAAATTTCACTATACATTATATCTAAACACACGGAGAATCGTACTAATACTGTTAATGAACGTGAGAAGGTTGAATCGGTTCAAAATGGCAGAATCCTCTTGGATGCACAAGAATGTTGGATATTCAATAAAAAGTTGGATATTCATACCTTTATCTGATTTGCCTCATTTATTTGGACAATATTTTGATTTATCTACATTTATTTAGGTACATTTCAGATATTAGTGTGATATTTTAGATGTGGGCTTCAAGAATTGCTTTTTATAACACTAGGACTGAGGTTTCTATTCCTACAACATTGTTTGGCACCTATCCTTCTGCCTTAGCCTTTCTATCCTGAAAGTGTCTGCTCTAAGACCTAGTCAGTACATTGTTACAGTGTCAACATAATGCTTTATGTAGTATATATTCTGACTTTGCAAAATGCTCACTTTGATGTTATATACATCTATTTTGCTCTTTTTTCTATATCCCCTGTTATTACAATATTGTCATTATACTCATTCACATTGTGTATTGTAACATCTTTTGAGTTTTACGCTGCTGCTGATAAATAATGTTCTTTTTAAATGCTCTCTTACATAGTATTTCATGAAACTTTCGATAATGTGGGTATAGGACTTGATGTCACCTTGGAGACCCAAATGTACAAAAAAAACAAAGAAAAGGGTATATAGTATCTACAAAAGCTAATGAAAAACCTGCTAAACAGATTCTACCATTTGTCCTGAGTTTTTAAATGAATTTGTTTTAGAGGGAGCCACCATCTTGTGTCCTGAGGTGGGTTTTTGGTGTTGCTGAATGCCTTGGTAATAGCCAAGTTAGAACGGGCTAGTAAACATGGTCCAAGTGAGTAGTAATCAATGAAACGGAGATGTAGCACACAACCCACTGTCTAGCTACCAGAACGTGCACATCAAAAACTATACTTATATCTCTAATGCCCTACATGTTTCATGTGGGACATAGACTTCCTTAGGGGCTAGCATGGAGATAAAACAATAATGGTGTCTTATATATCTGTACCCCTGCCCCTGTAGTCCAATCCGGATGAAGTCCTGTAATTAATAGCCTGCCTCAGTTATGATCCAATTCCATTCAAACTTTTCTGTGCTTAGTGTGCATGAAAATCTCGCAAGATTCCGGTGATCAATACCATATTCTATTTACCTATTTTGACGTCAAAATTTACTATTTTGACGATATATTTATCACATCAAGATGAAAAAAAATACAAAAAAAAACACTTTTACTATTTTACTATTTTGACGATATATTTATCACATCAAGATGAAAAAAAAAATACAAAAAACCCACCATATCAAAATCTTGATTAAGACCCAGTGGTCTTAATAAAAATTATTTCAAATAAAAGCAGGACATGTATTTGAATAGTATTTTTTTTCTCCTTTATGTTTGGACAATTTTCATGCTGTATTTCCGGTGTATTGTTTCCTACAGCCACATTGTGAAATATTACATTATTTTGTGTCACATGTAATCCTAGATTTTATTTTAAAAGTTTCACCTGTGATATTACTGGAAAAAAGCATACTCTTTCTTAGAATAGAAGTACCATTTTTGCAATGACGACTTTTGAAGAATCCATTATCTTTAGATTCCCTGACCTCTTTCTTTTCAGTTACCAAACTTGGTGCGAAAATATTTTTAAGATTTCTTGCTCTTTTATATATAACTAGGGTTTAATATGTTTTACAGCATTTGTCTTGCAATAATATAGCCCAAAATCTTTTTTTAATATTAAGCGCTTGGGAATTATGTTGTGCAATAAATATAATATCCGAATGACTTGCCCCTTTGTTAACAATTTTTGCAGTTTTAGCCACAAGGAGTCTCTGTTTATCGCTCCCATTTCTTCCATCACTCTGTCCAATTATCTATAATCAAAATTCTTGTCTTGTTCTTTATATTTATATAAATCTGTACAATTACATTTGACCATCTGGATTGATGACAAATAGAATGGTCTACGAACCTGTTAGAATATATATTAGTGCCTCCATTATATAGAGTGATATCTAAAAAACAAATCGTATAGACCAATGGATGGTCTTTTATAGTATACAGGGAGGTTACATCATATGTGGCCCACAAAAAAATAATCTTTCCATTCAACATTCACCAAAAAAATGAATATTTCCATTCAATATTCTCCAATTTTTTGGAGCACTGCCTCTGTACCACTTAGATTAAAAAGGGTATTTTTAACACAGGGTGTCTCTTCCCAATAGCTATCCTTGTTAAGCACTACTATCCCTCCTGTCATGATTAACTCATATAATGTAGTGGATGCATGGAAGGGTAACCCAGCAGAGGTGGTTAGTTTCTTTGTTTGAGCATTCCATGAGTTAATCTGGGGTTGATTTAATGTGTTTCTGTGCCCTCTGTATCTGTTCTGGCTAGAGGTGTCATCTTCCCAAAGGACCCCTGTGGTGATTCATGGCCTAACAGATAAGGACCCTGAGTTATAGGAATTCCATTCCTATCTTAAGTGGGGGGGTTTCCATCACCTTTACCCCACCATAACTTATTGGCACATCAAAGATGGGACCCAATTCTTGGGGATGGTGTCATATAATCAGTCATGTGGTCAGAGGGGCGTTTGCTTGCAAAAGTCTGATTTAGGGACAATGCAGCGACCAAAAGGTAGAACTCCATGATATACTCTGATCGGAACAACATCATAAGAACCATCTGGACTTAAGGAGTTCCCACAGGCCGGCTTATTGGAGAAACTCGTGAGTGAGGGTCCTGTGTTTAAGTCCCATTGTTTTTAAGAACTGTTTGCCTGTTTTTATTTTTATTTTGTATGTCTTGTTTTTTGTAATTCTGGCACTGTGTAATCTTTGTATTTTTGTTATTAAAATATTCATAACCTAAATCTGTCTTTGGGCTCTAGTATCGATATCCACAAACCCTAAGAGAGGATAACACGTTACCATATTGTTATTACGTTCTACAGGATATATATATATGTTGTTTGCCCGGGGTGGGTTGATATATATATAGAGATAAAGGTTCTAATTCGGATTTCTCACGAATCCGGTATCAAAATCGTGAGTGGTGGCAGACTACCTGGGGGGATACAGGCAGGATTTGGGGGTTAATTTGGTATAGCTTATGCCTTGTTAAGGGGTCAAGTTAGTAAATCCAGAGGCCTGGTGCTATTAACCCCTTCATGCCCACACCCTCCACACAGTCACGGCTTGGCAAGTAGTCCTGACCGTGACACCTCCTCCTTATCTGCAGCTCTAATAACAATGTCTTCATGAGACAGAAATAATTTAACTGCATTTGACTCCTCTTTTGATAAATTACATTTCTTTTGTTGTTGTTTTTTGCCAATTTCTCGGAATCTTTCTCCATCAGATGTACAAATGTATCCACAAAATTACCTATTTTCCCAAGAAGGATATAACTGATTTAGGATTGAGCATCTTCAACTATCGCCTATATACTGTAAGTCTCCTATTTTGGGGCAATATATATAAATCGTGTCTGAATACGCTGAAGGTACAGGTACTGTAGTAGTGCTTTCTTTAGCCAACTAGTATTATATCTAGGTAATTTGTCAAATTAAATCTAGAAGAAGAAGCTGGCCAGTATCTTGGGTTTGAATTAGGTTCTTTCCCAGCTAACTTTTGAACCTTTGCAAAAAATAAGATTTCTCACATTACGACTGCTTCGTTCATAGATGTTAATAGAGGATAATTACTAGCCTTCACCATTAAAGAAGACCTATCTTAATTTTTTTTTTAAAGATCGTGTTGGTCTTTGATTAGATCCAGAATCTGTGGTGTTCCATTTTCCATCTGATTCAGGAAATAACTTTCCAATTTTCCAACCATCAAGATTGCTATCTGTTGGTTTTGTAAGCCTCCTCAGGGCCGTTTGTAATATTGATTGGACCCTAGGAAAGAATTTTCTTGGGCCCCGACAGCAACAAAAACACAAAAAACAAAAGTACTTACCACATTGACAGATTAGGAGGAGAATGCTAGGGTCAGCGGAGTCTTTCCTCTTTCTGACCCTAGAATGACCCTGTGTCAAGTGTGCTCACATCACACACGCTGGACAGGGCATAGTAAACAATGTGGGCCCAGCAAGTGGGCCCGAAACTGACATGCAAGTCACAATCAGGTCACCCCTGAACTAGCCTCAGAGTGCCTTTGTCCCCTCCTTCACATCTCTCTTTTCCTCTCTCATGGCAAGTAAAAAATACATGGAAACATGACATTGCAGGTAAAGAACAACTTAGTAAGACTCTGTACAAACTCTGTATTTGTAGGTAAAAATAACATTTCAAAACCCAGCCTTGCTGTTATGGAGCAACTGAATATCACAGATAAAACTCAGCATTGAATATATAAATGAAATAAATAATGCTCCCAAAGGCCAGCACTGGCACCCAGATTGCACACATTTGACACGTACAGCAGCCAAATTGCACACATAGGACTTGTCCCAGAGCCCAGATTACATGCACAGGACTTAGGTCTCCTATCATCATTATCCTGTTTGTTATTAACTGAGGGTAAGGGGAGGGTCCAGAAGTCCAGGATAATTTCATATCCTACCTCGATAGCTGCAGCTATATGTCCTTCTACATGCTACAGGGAAATGACAAAGAAAATAAATTCCCAGATAAGAATTTTATGTATCAACTTTTACTTCTCCAAAGTGGCCTCAAAAAAAAGGGATGGTTCATTAAGCTGTCTAAACGCTGCTTAAGTAATTTGCTATGTTTAAGGAACTTTTCATTATAGAATGCTTGGCATTCTGATGGAAATGTAATTGTTTGCTGGTGTTTGGCATTTTCACAAGTGACCATCTGTCATGCTTTACAATGCAGGCAATTGTAGTTTGTCCAATACATAAAGCTTGGCTGTTGCATAGCAAAAGTGAAAAATCCATGCCGGCATTTCAAGCTTTGTCTTTATAAACATGATTTATGGCCAGAAACTGCAAGATGAGCAAACAGAACCTTTATATTTCCATGTACAAAAGTAACCTGATATCAATTCACAAGATTCTGGGGAAATAAGACAGATAATTAGAAGATCCTGAAGTTTAACAAAAACACAGAAGAAAAAAACAACTGGGGAATTATGGAATAAGTATATAAAATAATTGTTATATATTTCAAGATATTAAAGCAGCCTTAACTGTATGCAGCAGTAGATTGTATTATGAACGTTAAGAATCTGAGAATATGGGAAGTTGATGAGTTATATTATTTACTCTCAAACCAGTCTCCCAATAATATTATATTAATTGTGTTATCTCAAATGTGAATATTTACTAAGAGCAGATGTACATATGCAGAAAGTACAAGCAAACATATAGAAAAGTCAGATCCCATAGAATCCCATTGACAAAAGGCACCAAACAGAAACTATAACAAAGTCTCTGCTGACAAATAGTAAAATAAAATATTTATGGAAATAATGGGAACAACGATCGTGTACAGGTGCTGAAGCCGTATTCCAGCCAAACCAAACACAATAGTAAATAAATGACGATGAAGTTCAGAATTCTGTCGCAACTTTTTGATCATACTACGGGATCTTCCTCAAGCCATGAAAATTGTGTCCAAGCAGTGCCATTTTATAATCTAACAAGAAACACACAATTACATATTGAATTATATGACACAATGAGTTAAAACGTTTGTGCAACCCAGTTTATGTAGAAGTCTTGGGTTTTTGTGTTTAAGCACTTGTGCACGGTATATAGCTATAAATATTAGGATTGAGACATGGAATGATAAAAAGGACACTATTTTGAGATAGATGCAATTATCACTATACATGCAGTGATAAATAGATTTTTTAGTATTGAATATAACATGAATTTGTGAGTGTAATCTAAACAATTTAAATATATATCTAGAGAATGCAATGGTAATGAGATATATTATATATTGGTGGCTATCACTTCAAAAAAATAAAAAATACATATATTAGTTGAATTGTTTATTGGGAGACACACCCTGTGTAATAACGTGTTTCATTAAAAAAGGTTTTGAGAATCGTTCTGTCTCTAAGCATTTTAAAGATTGTCGTGTCAGCGATGATAGGAAACTAAAAGCTATGGCCATTTAACAAGTTAAATTAACTTATAGAAAGGGAGATAGAAATTTGAAATTAAATCAAAGAGGGACACACTGGATTTTTAAGATGAATACTTTATACCCAAGTGGCTTAGATGAAGGTTTTAATTTTGTATCTTTTTTTCTATATTTTTTTTTTATAATTGTAAATGTTTTTTTTTCTGGCATTTGTTGAGGGATATTTAAAAGGAATTGAGAACTGTCTTAATTTAGATGATTGTGGAGTAAATATTATATGCTGTCCTGAAATAACTACATAATTATGATGGGGTGATTATGAATTATTGTAATTACATAATTATTGAAAAAGTGATATAGATCTGATATGATAGGTATAATATTTATATATTATCCTATTTGATTATAATTATAAATGTATGTTATGATTAAGATCAAATATAGTGACATTTACATAGTTATGATTACAAATGTATGTTATAATTAAGATCTACTATGGTATATGATTTATCTCTATAAATCTATAATTATGGAAATATGTTAAATAATTTATATATTTATCATGTTGTTATTCGTATTTATTTAAGTATTATAAATGCGTTTTGTATAGTTGTACTTTAGATGTTTGGAAATATTAATGTTTGTCCAAAACACAGCCATACATGTATACAGTGTAAACGTATGCATTTTTACACAATCATGATGGAAATTGTTATATCAAAAGCTTTTAACTCTTGACAGCGAACCTACGGATTTCCGCGATGCTGCGTAGATATGGTTGACTAGATGGGGAAAGGACCAGGGAGATTAGTAAACGAAGACGAACACGAAAATTCTTTGTGTTGTGTGTCTTCGTATACGTTTTGCCGTCGCCATGTTCATATGTTTGGTATTTATTCGGGCTGAACAACGAAAACGCACCCGTTGTGTCTGTTTTTAATGTTTGCCCGAATACGAATGCACAAGTATAGCTTGCTCGCGATGTCTCCCCGTGCCGGTTCAAAATAGTTTAGAAAGGGCCGTACCGACCTGGATCGGTGTGGTCCAGGTCAGAATGGCCCTTTCTAAAACATTTTATACCGGTATGAGGAGACAGGAAGGCGTCACACCTGGCCCCCTAGAGGCACAGGCCCGGTCGCAGCTCTGACCCCTGTAGTTATACCAGTGTGTGTGTTATTGGTCTCGGGCAACTTAAATGTGTAGAACATGCTTTTTTAATTTGTTTTTTGTAAATTGAATTATGTTATAAACATTACATACATTTTTGCATTTGGAATTTATAACTTTATGCTATTGTTGCTATATGCTATATATATATGTCCATAAGAACAGATGTTTACAATTCCACATGTGGTTAAATATTTATAAGCAGAATTATAATGATAATCAGTAGAACTGGTCTTTGATCAGCTTGTTTAAAATATCTGAATAAATGATGTACTTGATTTGCTGGAAGTGTGCATTACGGTTTAAATAATTTGAATTTCAATGGGATTCATAATGCAGTGTCACATTTTGCATATTTTAAGCAAAATATAAATGTAATATGTTCTGGAATTTAGCATGTTTAATTGTGCATGATTCCACACTAATATTAATATAATATTACAAAATATGTCATTTGACCTATGTTTGTAAATGTGATATTGCAACCACGACTAAATCTTAATTTAAAAACTCAGACCTCACCTACAGCATTGTGTATCATTGTGGAAACCTTACCTCTAGAAGTATACTGACATTTTAGGGAAAATTCAAAGGATTTTTTATTTTTTTCTAAACTTGTAAATGATTTGCAGCATAAAAAAATATCAGGAAATACTAAGGGAGCTCAATATGTATAGCCTGGAGAAAATAAGAGAAAGGAGGCCAGGCCATGGCCGTGGTGCAGAGAAGGTAACGAGTCTGTGGGCTATCCAGCCACACTGCCCTGTCCATGTGCTGTCCAACCACAGTGCCCTGTCCGTGGGCTGTCCAGCCACAGTGCCCTGTCCATGGGCTGTCCAGCCACAGCGCCCTGTCTGTAGACGTTCCAAGCCATGTACCTTTGCCACTGTCCCTGAAGGCTCTGAAGGCTTTCAGTTTGTTCTACCCATCTGTCCTGATCACAATGGAGCCTTCTGTGGTGTAAAACCAAATATAAAAATATATCACAAAGGTTTGTCTACTCACGGGAGGTGTGCCCTTTTTAACATATCAAACAACACATATGATACAGGAAGAGTTCATCTGGCAAAAACATTGACTTGTTATGTCACCACACCTGTCTGTACTAACTAGTCCTGTTTTTATCAATCTTGCCAGTATACTCAAAATACTGCCTGTATCCTGAATATACAGCCTGGTGTGTTTCTACTAGACTTGGGCGCCGCCCAACTCTTCGCGTTCGTCTTCGTGGGGGAAAAATCTTCGTTCCTGTGTTCGGTTCGGGCGAATATTCATGTACATTCTTCGTGTTCGTTTTCTTTGTTTTTTGCTGTTTTTTTGTAGAAGGGGTTAATACGGGGTTAATGCAGTACGCACTAACCAGCAGCTTTGGCACCAGGATTTTAAAAATGTCCATACAAGCATCTCTATTGGTTGCCTGCAGGGGCCTCCTCTGCCATCAACCAATGCAGTACACCGGTATTTCATTGGTTTCAGTTTATTTTTTTGGTCCATTCGTTTTCAAACAATGAATTTCGTTTTCTGTCCTTTGGGTTCGGACGAATATCAGAGGGCTTTTTCAATACAGAAATGAAATTCATTGTCACCCACCCTCATTCACTCTGTCGCACTCTCTCAATGTCTCCCTATCCCTTTTCCGCTTCTCCCGGCTATCATCTATGTCATCTAGGTCTCTTAAAGCCCAAACAAGGCTGAGCCTCTCCCCTATTCATCCAATCGGGGGAAAGGTTGTCCACCCTGTTATGGAAGTACTACACCAGGGAGGAATCATATTAATTGAAGGTCACTGCTCCACAACGTCCTAGGGAATACTGGTTTGCCAGTCAAATTGTTTTATAAAAAGTCCCTTTCTTCCACATGCTTTGTTCCTTTTTCTGTCCTGTGTCTATATTGTCAAAAGAACAAGAATGCGTTCTGTAAATGCAGTTCGGTAAAGCAGATCTGCTTTCCTCTATTCAAAACCTCACTATACATTTGCCAAAGAAGCCTGGCCAATATTCGATCAAACACTACAGTTTATAAGATAACTGAAGGGGAACACTACACTAACCATGCTTACATGTCTAATATAACCACAATGGGAGCAATTACTGTGCTGACCAAGAAAACAATTCAAGACTTGTAGGTCTGTTTATCTTTAGGGAGTTACATGGACAAACTATGTCTATTATTGGGATTATAAAACTCAAACAAAATCTCCCAAAGTTTCATAGGAAAGAGGATAAAATGTTCTAAAATCAATTACATTTCAGTTGTTACCATGTTGTCAGTCAATATGCTTAAATCATCATCTTCACCCAAGGAAGGGGGCAAAAATAATATTAATCCTAAAATTATTTCAATAAATCTGATGCACAGTAAAAAACCATCCATCTTTGAGGCATATGGCATTGGCTATGCTTAAGCTTTTTTATATACCCATACACAACTAAATCTTGGCCTCCTAAGCTTCTTGATTTTTGATTATTCAAAGGAACTCTACAGACACAAAGCATGGTGGCGGCTAAGGAATTCATGCAGTCTTTGGTTTACTAGAATGCAAGATTCTCGTTTAGCTTTCACACCTGCAGCCACTTGTCTCATCATACCCAGTAAATAAACAGACTATATAAACCTCTGACACCTGACCCTAGGTGCTGATCTGTCCAGTTTCCTGCCCTAACCTCTGGTCAATTACTGTTTTCCCTCATGGCCTGCATGACATTAAAATCAGGCTTATTTAACAAGAAAGTCCTGTCCAATTCGTTCTAGCTCTCTTGGGTTCTTTAAGTCCTGTAAGTATGAGAAAATCTGACCTCAAGCTCCCTTCAGCCAGTTGTAAGTTCCTTTGTATAGGGCTCTATATGATGCCCTATGTCTATGATGGTATGTTTTCCCATTGAACAGCATTGCAGGATATGATGGTGCTATATAAATTAATAGTAGTAGTAATGCTAATGATAGTTATGTACACTCAATGGCCACTTTATTAGGTACACCTTTTCAATTGCTTGTTAACACAAATAGCTAATCAGCTAATGGCAGCAACTCAATGCACTTAGGCATGCAGTTGTGGTCAAGACAACTTGCTGAAGCTCAAACCAAGCATCAGAATGGGGAAGAAAGGGGATTTAAGTGACTTTGAACGTGGCATGGTTGTCGGTGCCAGACAGCTGGTCTGAGTATTTCAGAAACTGCTGATCTACTGGGATTTTCACGCACAGCCATCTCTAGGGTTTACAGAGAATGGTCCGAAAAAGAGAAAATATCCAGTGAGCGGTAGTTGTATGGACGAAAATGCCTTGTTAATGTCGGAGGAAAATGGGCAGACTCATGAGTCTTGATTCCAGCTGTAACAGTCAGATGGCAAGGCCAGACTTTGGCGTAAACAACATGAAAGCATGGATCCATCCTGCCTTGTATCAATGGTTTAGCTTGGTGGTGGTGGTGTAATGGTGTGGGGGACATTTTCTTGGCACACTTTAGTACCAATCGAACATCCTTTAAACGCGACTGTCTACCTGAGTATTGTTGCTGACCATATCCATCCCTTTATGACTACAGTGTACCCATCTTCTAAAGGCTACTTCCAGCATGATAATGCACCATGTCACAAAGCTCACATCATCTCAAACTGGTTTCTGTGTGTCAACTGGTGCAGTGCTGCTGGTACTGGTCCTAGTGGTCATGCAGTGCAAAATTGAGTCTAGACCTCTTTTCAGACCTTGAGATGGTGCTATTGTAGGTTAAGAGTGAGCCCAGAAGGCATCAGGGACCTTGTTTTAGCATCTGTCACCTATAGCTGTTTTTGGAACAGTTGTAATATATGTGGATGCATTTTGGCAGTGACTCACCATGTCTTAGTAGTAATCTTGACTGCTAACAGTCTCAAGGCTGATTTCACGCTAATTATTAATTTATTGCTACAAAGAAAAAAAACATTAAATTAGATATACTTAGGACTACATAAGAAAAATGCAATAATGTTGAATTAATCATTTAATTGCAAATGTTTTTAATGTTTGAGTAGCAAATAAAATTTAGCTGTGGTGGGTCTGGAGACTATAATACTCACTGACCAGGGGTAGTGCTCCTAAAGGGTAGGTTACCTCTACCACCCAACCCTCTTACCATCTAAATCTCTGAGCCTCTAGTTTTAGATTATAAACTCATGTTCTAACATTTCTACTCCTTTGAGGTAAACTTCCTGCTTGTACTTTGTTAAGTCGCTTTCAATATATAAAAAAGAGGAGATAGAAACATTTAAAGGGATTAAACAAAGGATAAGAGGAACTTTATTTCAAATGAGGAGAAGTGTTAGAACAATAGGTCATAGTCTAAAACTAAGGAGCCAGGGGTTCAGATGTCATGAAAAGACGTTGTACTTAACTGACACTGTGGTAGATAAATGGAACAACGTCCCATCAGGAACGGTGAAGGCTAATATAATATGGGGATTTAAACATGCATGGGATAGGCATAAAGCTATCCTGAATCTATGACAAGACCAAGGACTGATTCAGATCTAAATAGTTCTTATCTTTAGTGATATTCTATGATTGTTGACCTATGCAGTCTCACCAGGAAAGAGTGCATATTCAAGTACTTTGCATCAAAGTCCTGATTGTTTGGAAAGAGAGAGACTAAAATGGTGCTTGGAAGTGTTGCACTGTTATAGTGGGTTACCTTAATGACATGAAAAGATTTGAGGAGACTGTGGACAGAGAATTCAGGCTTCTATCAAACCCCTTGCCTTTCAGTTCCCTGCTTTATTGTGTTCTGGTGGTGCGCAACATTAGTAAAATTTCACCTTGTGCATATGATAGTTAAGGGATATTCTGACTAAGGAAATAGCGGTGAATCCAGTTAACTAGTTAACTGTAAAGCGAATAATATATTTAAATGGAAAGTATTGTTTTTAAAAATAATCAAACTTTACTAAATAAATCCAATTTTCATTTTATAACAATCCACTGTATCACAAAACTCAGACACATAATAATGAGACTGAAAGCAGGTTTCTGTATTCTACACCCTATTGACAAAATGAATAAATGTAGGAGCACACTCTGGTCTTAAATACTGTGACACAATTTATTTTAGAAAAAAGCTCTGTAATGAAACTGACATGGTGATCCGCCATGCCCAATAAATTATGAGACTATTTTAGACCTGAGAATGCTCTTTCATGTATTTTCTGCCTGTTTGAATCTCTATCTATCGATCGATCTATCTACTGCACCAACTTTGGGGACTGGATAAGAAAATCCGGGAGGGGACTTGACTATTTGGGAAAGTGACAAAAAGGGTATTAGTTCTTAGCAGGGATAGCCCTCTTATTATTTGAGGGTCCCAGTTAAGTGGTGGTACTGTGCTGAACAACCAAACACTTCCCCAATCACTCAAAGCTCTGCAGAGGCTCAAGGTCTGCCCGTCAGTATAGAGGTAACCACCGTCAAGGCTAGTCTGTTGGCAGTGCCAGAACCAAAAGGGGTTACATACTATATTTGTCTGTTCAACTATCTATCTATCTATCTAATTATTCATACATAACATTTTTCAGTATTGTGAAAAATCAAGTATTTTGCAAGCAATGTGTGCATGTTGACTGTAAACAACGCAAAAAACTTAAATGGAAAAAAAAATAATCTCCCACATGTAATGGATTGTTTGTGATTCTCTAGAATCTAAGAAGTCTGTCAGCAGGATTTTTTCTCATTTTAATTGGGAATAAATAGCTTGACAAGAGGAACAGATGTAGCACAGATTTAATTAAAGTGAACTTCAAATTTGCATAAGCTTACAATTATCAAAGAAGGATTTCTTAAAGTATAACACCAAAACAGCTACTATTTAATGGAGAAAATATAAGAACATGCAGTGGGCACGCTTAAAGTATAACTATAGCTAATAACCGAGATAAAAAAACGGTGAACTTTAGTTTGTGGAAATAATAATCGAGAGATCATTAATCTTAATGAAACAAAATCAGAAATGTATAAATTAGGAGAAATGTGCAAGTTCAAAGTAAAGAGACTTTTTCCTTATTAATGCCCAACAGGAAGCACCAAAACCCGGCATATACGTTCATCAGAAACATCACTTGTGTAAAATGTGACTGTACTCACTCATGACGGTTGTCTGGCACATAGTGGTACAGGACGCGTGAAGCATTTATTGTTCAGGTATGAAGGAGCCATAAAAAAGGTGGCAATGTCATCTAAGCTGCTTAAGTAGGATATAAGAGGGCCTATAAGTAATCTGAGGGGTAAGAAACCAGTTCCTCATTAGTTTTTTCCACAATAATGTACCTTGTTATTAGACGAACTTGTGACATTATGTGTTATGCGGACAAAACCAGACTAATGAGGAAAATTAAGTACAACAAAAGAAACATTATGAAGTATATTTACTAAAGGGAGAGTTGTAGTTTCACCTTCTTCATTTCACTATTCATAATTAAGGGCCAAGTTCTTCCAGCAAGAATGACTGATCTGCTCCTGCATAATGTATATTTTTTTAAGGAAATCAACAGGTAGCTTGTTCCAAACATCTTGAAGCACTAAAAACAGAACTTCTATTGATTAAGGGAGCCTTGGTTGCTTCTCGCTTCATGGATTGCCAGACAGAGTTGATCATAGCTCTGTGGTAGCCATACCATTGCTTCCAGGACAGTTTCTTCTTTAAACTCGAGATAGTTCCTAATGGTTTTGGCTGTATGTTTGGGGTCATTGCCATGCAGGAGAATACATTTGGGGGCAATCAGATGCCTGAACTAATCTCTATCTCCATATGCAGGAATGCCGCCCTTACTTGCAAGGTGTTATGGTCTGGCCGCTTTTCTGCTCAGCGCCAGAGTTACACAGCTGAAGGCTAATAAACAGCCTGCTAGGGTTACTCACCTGTCTGGTAAGTATCTTCTCCTTAATTATCATGCCTACTCTCCGTTGGACCAGCCCATTATCCAGCCCCTTCAAGCTATTTAAACAGCAAAGGTTCACCTCTTCTTTGCCCTTGTGTTGTTTCTGGCTATAAGTGCATTCTCCACTTGTGCATGACCTGGCTTTCTCCGACGTTCCTCCTGGCTTGTTCCTGACATCGCTGATCACCTTATTCCTGACCCCGGCTTGGCTTTTGGTATACACTCCTGGATCACGATTTTGCTTTGTTTGCTTGGTTATTACAATAAAAGTTTTGCACTTTACGTTTTGTGTCCATCTGGTTCCTGGTCCCTAACACAAGGAATCCCCACAATGCTTCATTATTGGCTGCAAACACTCATTCTTGTATCCCCCTCCAGCCCTTCCGCGAACAAACTGCCTACTGCTACAGCCAAATATTTAACATTTTGACTCATCAGTCCAGAGCACCTGCTGCACCCCAGTTCCCGTGTTTTTGTAAATAGTTAAGTCGCTTGGCCTTGTTTCCACGTTGGATTTCAATATATCTTAAATCAAGCCCCTTATTATCTCACATGTAATTTAAAAAATGTTCATTACATAATATATCACATATAAAAAATAAGTATACCCTTAATGTTATGGTGCTAATAACAGTTTAGTTTTGTTCAAATAACAAATAATGAACTGCTTACATATGTTTAAGGTAACTGACTTTCCCGTTCCAAAGTAGTATCTTTCGCTATGGTTGAATAAAAGACATTTAAGTGCCTCCAGTATTAAAGTGGAGGCCAGGCTGCCCCATACTTTTTGGAACAAAGCAGTCATATAATCTGTCGCACTAGCAGCACATTAAAACCAAACAGTAACTAGATTAAAGATACACTACAACAGAACGCCAGCAAAGATAAGGAGCTCGAGCTATTTGCCTACAACATAGTATTACTTAATTAACACATCTGTTTCACAAACTGCTAATGTTATTGTGCCAGATAGTTAGAACATTTATATAATGTAATATAAATCCAAACAACAAGGTAATTAACTATTAATATAAAAAGGTTTTGCTTTAATGAACACACAGTAATTTGTTTCATATCATTAAAGCTGTAAAATGCTAAAAATTCCTTTGGAATTTCTGCAAATAAACAGCTTGCGGCTTGTGAGTTCTAACTCCTACACCAGTGACTTTTTGGCTATTGAAAATTGCATTTCACAGGTCAAGTAAATCCCTCAGCATATTTCTTTCAGATCCATTGGGTTTTAAATTACCTGTTCTAAGTAAATGTCGTAGCCTCCAAAAAAAGGCAATTGCATCTGCTAAATTCACTGCTGATCTATTTTGTACCTTGCTGACACGTGTTATTTCTGCCTGAATTTCCAACCAAATGCATTGAAAAATAGAACTAAAAGGGATTGCCACTCACTTCTCAAAGGTGGATTCATCATATAGTTTAGAGAAACGCTGACATGATCGTGCTGACAAAGCCGCTGAATGAAACTGCTCATATTACTTCCTACACTGTGTTACCAAAAGGTCGGTGTGTACGTTCAAGAGCAGCTGAAATAAATATATGTGCATTCTCATTGCATGAATTGCAAATTTACAGAATTCTGATAAATTTAGCGACTCGTACAAAGCCCCAAAAACCCCACATAGGCCATACCCTCCATGAATAAAAAAAACCCAAAGCATCTGAAAGTTGTGGGTCCGCATTCACTAACAATCTCTCACACTCATATTCCCGTTCACCCTCTCTCTCACGGTCTCTGAATGTTTTCCTTCCTTTTCTGCCAACCACTTTCGCTTCCGCATCTTCTTCTTCATTTTCTTCCCTTTTATCTTTTCCCTTCTCTTTTCTCTTCTCCATTCTACCTTCAATATTCAATCCATAATCTTGTAATTTCTTTGTTCTTCCGCATCTGTGCGGACATAACCCGGCAAAGTCCACCAAAAAGGCGATGCTGTTGTGACGCCCCCCCTTAATCTTCCCAATAAGGTTGCCATAATGCCCTCAGTTCACATGAGTAATGTCTGTTCTTGAAGATTGGTAAATGTCTTTTGAATCATCTTTATCACTGTAGAAGGAAGGACTTTAAATTGTTTATATACCGAATAACCCTTCCCAGATTAATGGGCAGCAACAATTGCTTCTCTAAAATATTTCTTCCTTAGCATTGTGTTTTAACACACACATGAATGATCCAGACCGGCAAACTGCTAAAACTTTGACTTTTATAGAGGTGGTCACACTTGCTGATAATCAATTATCTGTCTGTCTGCTACTTAGGATCTTAATTCCTATGGAAGCTTATTTAGCACGTCAGGCAGTTACACCCTAAGAATACACCAAGAGCTTCAAACCAGTATGGCTCATCAGCCCACACTGGCTTGGTCTGTCCAAATTTCCATTGCGGATACTATATCTCTTAGGCGCTGGCAAGGTGACCACAAACTGCAGCTGTGACTAAACAAAATGTTAATACATATTAATCACCATAGAAACTGAGGACCGCTGTCAGTTGACGACCAAGTTACCACGTCAGGCAGGTACACCCATCATATACTACAAGAGCCTCAAACGAGTTGTATTGGCCACCACTGGCTTGGTCTCTCCCAATTTCTGCTGTTGTGGATACCAATATTAGTCTTCTTAGCAATCCATACGTGCTAGAGGGTGGGAAAGTTCCATATCTTCTCTCTGTCTGATCCTAGTTGAAAAAGGAGTAACAGCAGACCACCTATGTTTATATACCTGCTTTATACAAAGTTGTAATCATGACCAATGAATGAGAGGGACACTAATCATTCCTGAGACATCTCAGAAGTCTGTTCTGTTACTTGTTGTGATACTAGTGGGAGTACCTTGGGGACCAGTACTGAGACATACATATGTTCTAATATTTTTATTAGCAACATCACAAAAGGTCTCATCTTTAAGGTATGTCCTTTTGCAGATGACACAAAGGTCTACAACAGGGTAGACATCTCTGGTGGAAAAGGTCAAATGGCTAATGTATTGAGTCAAGAGTGTGTTGTCTGTTCTTTAATATATGTTAATAAACATAAAATAATAAATGTGAGATGTAACATTACATTCTAATACATAAAATATGTAATATGAAGTGTGCTAATATGTACATGAAAAGGAAACACATAACAATGTATAAGGTACTTTTAGATGCCTCCCTTACAAGTTCGAATTTGTCCTTGTTGAAGCATGAAAGTTGTTAGAAAAAAATTGTTTGTGTACAAACAAGACCTTTTCTCAAATATCAGTATATAATGATTTCCTTTACCATGTTCAACATTTGCAAACAGATTGTAAAGTTTGTGTATTTGAAATGCAGACGGAGACCAACACATTTGGTTATAAGATTGTTTAAAAAGCACTCAACTGAATCAAAAGCAATCAAAAATATAGAAGTGAAGAGGAAGAAATGAACAGATGATTTTAAAAAAAATAGAACTCATTAGAAAAGCAGGCAGGTGTTATGTTATTAGCATTCTGAAAATGCATTTTATCTGTTTTAGCAATACAGGAGAGGAAAAGGCAGGAATCGTGTAATTTAATTTACTGTACAAATGCAACATGTTATTTTTGAGCACCAAATAACACTGGTAGTTCTTTCACAACATTCTTTTCCTTCACTTTACAGATCCGACCTTGGCAACTACACTGTTGTGAAGAAAAGCATATTTCTTTTCTCTAGCATATGTTCTGTTGTATTTTATAATGAAATGCTGGATGTGGTACAAAATCAGCAGTGGTCATAGTGGGATGGTTTCTGGTTGGTACAAAGACCTTCATTATTAACAAACTAAAAGCTTTTGTGACACATAAATGTCTACAATTCAGTTGCACAAATGTAATCTAAGTGGAATTATTTCAACCATTGGTTGGATTATACAGATAAAACACCATTTATTAGACATTCTTTGTATAGCTTAGCTTAAGTGGTGACAATTGTGTATTTTATACAAATAGTTCTACAGAGAGCTCCTTTTCCCTGTTGATCCTTGGTGACACTTGATAGACTCCCCACGATCTTCCCATTGGTGCTCCTTCACCCGCTGTGTGTAAGACCTCTCGCATCAGAATCCAAAATGGCAGATGCATGTCCACAATGTATCCAAATTCAAAGATGGCTACCCCATACACAGCCCTAAACAAAAATGGTTGCTGCTGGTCTCAGTTCCCTCAATGTCATTAGATGAGGTCCGTGGAGGAGGAGTGGGCTATTAAGGAAGTATCACTGAATCACCAATGTGTACAGAAACATCTTAGCAACCAATGCAAAACGCCTGAAGGTAGGATGGTTCCTTCAATTAACTAATGCTTCCTTTCCTATTTGTAGCTGGCTATGCCATTAGTTTATTGCTTCTTCAATGTGCTGTTACCTGCTGTGTGGTTTCCTTACTCTTGTGTTACTTGCCTTGTATTTTTTGTGTACCAAGACCTTTTGCCTGTGAACCCGAGTACAAATCTACGTTGCCTGCCTTTGACCCCTTGCTTCTGACCCCGGCTCTGGATTTCCTCTTCTGTATTTCGCCTCTGGACTATTTGTTGCCATTGTGCACAGATAGACCTTTTCAGCTGGTGTTTCTATAATCACCCAACTGAGAGAGTGTTTACATTTGAATGGATGTTCAGTGTCTCTTCCTGCATTTGGACTCCTCATCTGTGGTAAGGACTCCTTGCCATTACCGTACCTGAGATTAGTGAATAACAAAAATTACCCTGGTAGAAATATGTATAAGATCCAGACTGGGGATCAGAATCCGAGACAAGGTACCAAAAGGAGGGGCTGAGACACAGAGTCAAAACAAAGCTGAGGTCGAGGCAGGCAGCGGTCATCAGGATCAAAAACAAGCCAAGGTCCAACAACACCAAGAAGATGCCAAAAACAAAGATAATGCTCACCAGTTCAACAATTGGGTGCTGTGGGGTAAAAGCCAGGGGGTTAAATACTCAAGTTTGGAGATCAAGAAAAGCCCACCAACAAAATGGGATACCAAGAAGAATATGACGACCGTGTAATACGTCACGTCTGATTTCCTTTTCTCAGTCGAGAAGTCCTGATCTTGGAAGGAAGTGCAGCGTAGGAACAAGTAACAGGTAAGTGCATAACACCACAACTGATAGGCTGATCACATTAGATTCTTCTTGCTAGCTAGATACATGAGCCATTGAGGGAGAACTTCCACCACATCTAGAGGCGATTGGAGGGAAGCAGGACCTTTGTTTGCTGAGAGCAGGTTGTGCTGGAGCCACTAGGTTTGGAATGACCCAACGTAGGAAGGACGCGCGACATGGTAGTCTATAGAAAAAATACTGCAGACTAAACCGTTAAAGAATGTTCATGTGTGCTAGGCCCGTGGAACCATGTATCTTGCAGATGCCATTTTCCCTATAAGGAGTATCTTCTTATTGAACTTTTTCTTAAAGAAATAATGTTATTTTTGAGGAAGAGAATGTTTTCTATCTTGGAGGGAGAAAAAACCTCCAATGGAATGCCCATCCTGAACGACATGAAGTTGTTGGTGCACAGGATCTCTAGAGTAAATGCTTTCAACTCCTGGCACAGGTTGATGACTTGAAAAAGAGCTTCTCCAGATAGGATCTTGAGGAAGATGAGGAAACGGTCGGGAGGTTTGGATCAGGGGTGTACCCAGAGTATTTGGTTCCCAGGGCGGATCATATATTTACCGCCTTCCCACGGTAACTCACATATGCACTGGCACATGCTTTACACACACGCTCACATTTGCACAGAGGTACACACTTGCGCCAATACACATACTCACTAACGCACACTTACAGCGTACATGCTCATGTTAACACATAGTCCTTCTCATGCACATACATATCCATGCTCACACACATATACATCCATGCTCATACACACATTCATGCTCACACACAAACATACATATACACATCCATGATCACACACATTTACACAAACATTCATATTCACAGGTTTACCCATTCTCATCCATGCTCACACACTTACATATATATATATATCCATGCTCAAGCACATACACATATACATCAATGCTCACACACATACATCCATGCTCATAAACACATACACATCCATGCTCACATTCCAACATTTATATATACTGTAGAGATATATGCATACATACATGCATGCATGCTCACATACATTTTACACTCTCACTTGCTACTTCGTTCCCTCACTCACATATACACAACCATGCTCACAAACTTACACATACACATCCATGCACACACACAAACACTTACACATAAACATCCATATTCACAGGTTTACCCATTCTCATCCATGCTCACACACTTAGATTTACATATGCTCACATACATTTTTACACTCTCACTCTAACCCTCTCCTTCCTTGCCTCACTCACCCCCTTAACTCAACTGCAGCTGTGAGCAGTCTTGCTTTTAACCACGAGGATGTAACGTTATGTGACCCTGCTACATTCCTGCATCCCTGGTCAGCCTTGCCTCTCGTTGAAAGCGCTAATATAAAAAAGAATACAATCATAAACAGTGGTGCATTCAATGTATGAATATTTGTCTTATTTTCACACCAAAGAAAATAAAATTCTCGTATCCCTTAATAAATAAATATAAAGGCCTGTAAGTCTGTTTATATATATATATATAAAGCTTAGTTTGGGGTATTGCACCTATCAGTATGCTTGTGGTATCCTTTATAAATCATCCTTTATAAATTGTTTTCTAATTGCTGTAGCCTAATATATTTTGCATGGCTCCTAGCTGGCCTTAGCACTGGTCTAAGCAATGTGTATAATGCTTATGAACCTATGCGGTTATATTCTTCTCTGTAATTATTTTCTTGAATTTATATTAGAGTAGTGTAAGCAGCACAACATTCACTGTAGATCATTCTTATGTATACCAGAGGCACATGCAGTAATCATAACTTTTCCCTAAATAATGTTCTACAGGTACATTTAAAATATGTAAATTTCTCGTAGTGTTTTATATTTTTCCTGGGCTTTTATTGTTTGTGGAAAACAGAGCAATATTTTTTTTTGTGGTCCACGATAACAATGTAGTGTTTTTTTGTAGTTTTAGAATGGTATGGTCGTAATCAGGGAAATCAATTCTAAAATTAAAAAAAAAAAAAAACTAGGCTAATTGGAAAGTTTCTGCAACGTAATCTGACTGATCATGAGTTATTTTATTTGTCTGTGCCTTTCAAGGCTGTAAGGCAGAAATATATAGCACTTGTAAAATCCCTTATATTTTGTGATGAAACATATCAGCATTGAAAAACAATAAATGATATGTTATATACACACAAGAACAGGTTTTTTATTACAAGTACCATTTATAGGTAAAAAAAATCGTACCTTAAGGTAATGATAATTATACATTGACCAAGAAAACTGCAATACAATTCAAGACTGCTAAAGTGTTTTGATATCCGTAGCAATACTGCAATTTGCACGGACAGATGGTATATAGATGAGAGGGACTATTTCATTATTTCTTTATTATAGACATTGTTAAGTCAGGACAAAGAAGGCAGTTTCAGAGGGCCTACCCATGGCCTTAGAGCAGTCAGTCCTTGTGCCCAGCTATGATGGAGACTGGGACAGAGGGAGAGAAAAAATTGCATAGTTGCCAATATTTGAAAAAAAAATCCTGGGACACACGGCTATAAAGTCCACACACTAACTTACCCAGGCGATCACTATAACGTAAAAAGACACATGTTGCCACCCTGACATACCCTCCTCCACACACAAACATATTCATCACACACTAAAATACCCACATACACTAACATACCCACACATACCCAGAAAAAGACATATGTTTGCACATAATATATATGGACCTGTATAAACAGTTTTTCTTCTGTAAGCCCTGTAGAGCGCCAGAATATAACGTCATTGTCACGTACAAGTAGTTTAGGAGACACCGTGGTCAGGTAGGACTCCAGGACAGAACAGGTCAAACAAGCCGAGATCAGGTTTCCGGAGAGCAGGATAGTCAAAAACGTAGCCGAGGTCAGGATTCAGGAAAACAGGATAAACGTAAACGTAGCCGAGGTCAGGAATCAGGAACACAACGAAGTCAGACAAGCCGGGATCATACACGAGAATACAGGAACCAAAACGCTATCTGGGTGCTAGCACAAGGCATAGACGACCATCAGAAGGCAAGGTGAAACTGGTCTGAGGGGTTTAAATGGAGAACCGCAGAGGAAGTCTGAATCTCCCATCAGCCCCTCATGACATCACTTCCGGTGTCTGTGACTCGCGGCCATCTTGTGGATGGCGTAATCTCCCTTCATAAATCCCTCTAGTATGCGAGTTCGCCACTAGAGGTCGCGCATGCGCAGCAGCAGGACGCCGTGTACCAGGAGGTCTGCCTCTCCTGCGCGGCACTTCGGAGGAAGGCAGCGGAAGCGGCCTTGCGGTGGAGGGGGGTCTCCCTCTGCCTCATGGCGGCTGCTGCGGAGGTGGCCGTGCGGTGGAGGGGGTCTCCCTCTCCCTCTTGTCGGCTGCTGCGGAGGTGGCCGTGCGGTGGAGGGGGGTCTCCCTCTTGTCGGCTGCTGCGGAGGTGGCCGTGCGGTGGAGGGGAGTCTCCCTCTCCCTCGTGTCGGCTGCTGTGGAGGTGGCCGTGCGGTGGAGGGGGGTCTCCCTCTCCCTCTTGTCGGCTGCTGCGGAGGTGGCCGTGCGGTGGAGGGGGGTCTCCCTCTCCTGCGTGGCGGCTGCTGCGGCGACGTGGGAACCGAGGACGGGTAAGTAACAGTCATATCCCGGTGTACAGCTTCAATGGCTGACTCCCACAACTGCCGATTTCCCGGGACACTGAAAGTACTGAGACAAGCTCCCAAATCCCGGGAATATCCCTGGAAAAATGGGACAGTTGACAACTATGATATTGAGGTTACTGAGATGGTGGTCATCATGAATGGAGGGCAATGGAGGGGACTTATGTGGGAACTTATACGCTACTTAGAAGAGGTAGGCCCAGGGTCCTATTAACAGGGGGTATAAGGCATTTCTAGAGGCAGAGTGGCATATAAGGGGTTAAATGGCCTTGCCTCAGCTCTTCGTCCCCCCCCTTTTAAGACCTGTAACTGCTTGGCCATAGAAACCCATTCCATGAAACTTCTGCTGCACAGTTTTTGTGCTGACATTAATACCAGTGGAAGTTTGAAACACTTCAGCTATGACATCAGCAGAGCGTTGGCAACTTCTACGCACCATGCGCCTCTGTGACCCTGCTCTGTGACCTTATGTGGTCTTCCAGGTTGCGGTGATCAGTATAAATCATAATAGGATGCACTGCTCCCTCCAACAGATGATGCCATTCTTCTAGTCCCTTGTTGTCAATGTCATCGTTAACTTGCAGTATGCAATACAATGTAGATAGGATGTGTTTTTCCCCACGTCCCCTGGGAAGTATGGCCCCAATAGCTTTATGCAAATGTACAGGAAAGTACGTAAGCTTACAAAATTCTGATACTTCAAACCCATCTTGATTAGAAGAGGAATGGTCTCAGTAATAACCAGATCAGAAGACAGAGGACTTCCTTATACCAAACATATGTCAAGATTTGCAACAAGCAGATACAAAGAGGCGTTTAGATAGATGGTCAAGATTCTGGTGATGATGGTGGGTAGATCGGAAGATTAATCTGGACCATAAGTCTTTTTACTTTTACACTTGGGAGCACAAAATAGACAGGAATGAAAATAGTTCCCTGACTTTCCATAGTAGATACACAGATTTTGTTCATGCCAGTGGGCCAGTTTATGAGACATTAGGGGGCCTGCAGAGACACATTTCTTTTTTTTCTTTTTTTTTGTAAATCAAAGTTTATTATTTTACAACAAGTATACAAAACAGAAGGAAACCATGCAGGAACAGGAGGGGGGAGGGGGGACAGAGACATTTCTTTCATGTAGCCTCTCCCAGTCAATCTGAAGGGAGAATTGGATGAGTTCTAGAACTAGGCACCTTGGTTTTTGCAAATTCATCCTTAAGCCCCTGGGTTGGAAGAAATTGAACAGACTGTGTGGATGGACGGGTCTTCGAGCAGAGGGCGCACAGCCAGCCACTGCCCAAGTAAGTACATTTTTTAACACACGCAGTTTCTCTAACACTTTATACACACAATGACGTTACATGACCACATCGGATGTCCTGGCTACTTGGCCTTAGCATGCTCAAACTTGCAAACTAATTCCCCCTTTTTTAATCTTCAGAATAGATCACATAACACTTTGTGTACGGTGTGTGATTCAAATAATGTTCTGACCTATCCAATAAGCATTATAAATTTAAATTAAGTGGGAAAAGTCCCAGCCTTATTAATATTCTAGGACAGGATATAAGAATTATTACTTTGGCTCACACAGGTTTGTACAGCGAGTCATTTGGAAGTAAAGGCAAAGCAAGCAAGAGACTTCACAAGAAATTATTTAGATGTGCAATGACACATATTATGAAATGTAGTTACTAAATAAAAAGTGGAAATATATGCCACCTGCATCAGATCCTTCTTATTCCATAATACATTCAAGTCATAACTTCTATTAAACACATTAATAGACATATTATTAGTAGAAATGTTGGCTGAGTAGTGTTTTAAACTAATTTGACTCAACAGGAACATTTCTATAGGGATGTAATCAAGGCAGTTAATGAATTATCCATCAGGATCTGCAGTGATTACATAATTCATGTATTCAAGTATATATATATATATATATATATATATATATATATATATTGCTGTGTGTACACATTTATGGCAGATATATTTTTTAAAAGTTGATGTTTATGCCCTCTATATATCTTTATGGTTATTCCTTATGATGCCTCATTTTCCCAGTCCTAACAGGAGGACTCATTTTACAGTTTACTGTTCACTGGACTGCTCTAATAATCTTTTGATTTTACTATGAATGAAAAGGTTGCTGATTCTCGAGTGCATCAATATCTACAATACCTGAGGTTTTTCTAATTGACCTGTCTAGACCCATCATTGATTAAAACAGTGGTTGACTATGACCACTAATAAAGCTTCACTAAAACCAATGTAAATCAATGACCCATAAGCAATTCAGTGGTATTAGCGTGAGTTAGATGAATACATTTCTGCATGTAGATTAAAAACCACAAAACATCCTCCTAAAACCTTTTGGGCACTATAGAAAGCAGAAATAATTACCCTACACGCAGACCGAGGCAAAAACAAGTATACCACTGTCAATTTAAACCTTTGTACCATGTGTACTGTACCATATTAAAGAAGCCTATACACTGCATCAGTCATTTTCCAACCTGAATGACACATCCCATCGCTTTCTGACATTCATGCAAATTAACTAAATTGGCACATTTAGGTAAAATTAAAATTTAGGTAAAATTAAAATTTAGGTAAAATTAAGATTTGTACAGATCCAATTACCAGTCTAATTATCAAATGCACCGTATGGATGTATACCAATGGATGCATTAGGCAAGCCTACCAAAATTGTAGTTAATAACCTTATAATAGTGACCCATTCAATGCTGCTTGATTTTAAATGAATAGAAAATCCTATTATATTCCTATTACCTCCTATGTTTCTTATTAAACCATTCAATCTGCAGTTTCACAGATGTTGTAAATCAATGCACGAAACAATATTCAGATGCAAAGAAAGCAAACTATAAATGTATAAACACATTGTCCCCAATCCTCAATATCACAGAAACGTCCTACTGCCAAGCACCAAGGCCACTGAATAGTTACACAAAATGTTACAAGTCTGCTTATCAGCATATAAAAAAAGAATAGTCCAATTTGCTGTCAATTCTATTATTCTACTGTATATGAAATCCATATGAATAGACTCATTTCATCAAAAGTAGAATAAATATATGCATGAATGGGAACAATGAGCTGCTAGATTACATTTTGTAAAGCTATGCATATTATTTCTCCCACAAATTACCAAGAGGTAAATCAGTATTGATTTAATGGACTTAATTGACCTTTAGTCAATGAACTAACAATAACAAAAGATGAAGTGTTCATGTATGTCAGATTTTTAAGCAGCAGTCCTGTTTTGCATTGTTACAAGGTACCCAATTAGTAAATAAAAAAAAAAAGATTAATACTGACACCTAGTGGAAAGTATGCAGTAGTGTTAGTGAAATATATTCCATTACGGGGTATGTGTAGAATGTATGTGTGTAGCTGTTTACACAGTTCTCTAATTATGCACTAGATTAAAATAATGGCATATTTTCACGCAAGCAATGTGAGCATAGGCTATAGATATAACTTTACTAAAGAATAAGCAGAAGTACATGTGCAAATTGAAATTAAATTTTAAAAAAATGTCAAGAGGTCTCTTAAATTATTTGTCCAGTTTGCTGTTTTTACATAGGATGAAAGGGGCAGCTGCCAAGGTCAATATTAACCTTAGGGAGAATGAGTCTTGGTCAATCAGCATGAATAAAATTTACCCCATGGAAAAAAAGGATTGCCAGCTTTTTAAGGTAGATTATGAGATCGTACTGGGTTATTAATCAACCATTGGAAAGGTGCAGTCTGCCAGAACACACTGTTGGATGCTGTGGGGAAAAGAACATAATAGGGGGTGGTATGTATGTATGTATCTATATTTGTATGTATGTGAGTGTGTCTGACCATGGATGTGTAATTGTTTGTGTGAGCATGGATGTGTAATTGTTTGTGTGAGCATGGATGTGTAATTGTGTGTGTGTTTGAGCATGGATGGGTAAATATGGTGAGATGGAGTATGTGCTAGTATGAGCAGTGTGAGAGGGAATGTGTGTGTTTGTGAATAGATGTGTGCAATTTGCGTATGTTTACATTTGTGTGCCAAGTATATGTTGACAGGGGAGCAAAGGGGCAATTAAAGACAAGCTGTTTGGGGCAATGACGGCACAGACAAGCTGAGGGCAATTATGGCACAAACCAGCTGTTTGGGGCAAAGATGACACAGATAAGCTTTTTGGGGCATTGACAAGCTGGGGCAAAGATGGCACAGACAAGCTGCTTGGAGGCCATGGCACTCACAAGATGTTTCTGGCAAAGGTGGCACTGTGGGACATGTTGCCTGGTGAAGTTGGGGGAAACAATTTGCCCACCAGGACCCTTTGGTTTCTAATTACACCCCTGCTGTTAACAAAAATGCCAGTGCATGCGAGTTGGCAACAAAAAAAAAACCAGACGTCTGCAATAGCTATAACATTATGACCACTAACAGGTGAAGTGAATAACAGTGATTGTCTTGTTATCATGGCATCTGTTAGTGGGTGGCATATATAAAGGCAGCAAGTAAACATTTTATCCTTAACCCCTTCAATCCCCTATGGACGTACCGGTACGTCCAAAAAACGCATCCCAAGAATCCCCTATGAACGTACCGGTACGTCCAGCCCTTCTTGCAGCGGCAGGGACACATCGTTTGACAGCCTGGACTCCCCCCTGACAGCAGAAGCCGGAAAGCTGTTATTTCAAACTGCCCGATCGCGCTATCCATTGAATAGGATCGATGGAGATTTATACACAGGAGAAATTTCGAAGGGTTAGCTTTAACTTACACAAACCTAATGTGGAGAAATATGGCTTTTCACAATTCACATTTGACCTACCTGTTTAGTTAATGATTCCTAGTAATATTGTGATTTTTAAGCTAAAAGTATAGATTTAAGCATTATGTTTATTATAAACCACATTGCCTTATAGGGCCAATACATTTGTGCACAACATGGTAGAAAAAATGGAACTGAATTCCATGAATATAGATCTTAAGAGTCACTTACACTATGTTGCTTTAAAATTTCATGCTTTGCAAACTGTGGAAGTGAAATCTGTACTACATAAACTTTAATTAATCTTGTTGGCCCTCTTGCAGTTTTAATATTGGTTTAAAATTCAGCCGTCACATTTAATGCTTAAGATATCAATGAGATTAGCCAATTGAAGAATTATTAAATTAAAAGCTATAATTCTGCAACCTGGTTCATTTAATTAATATGTCATGGTTTCATGTCAAATAAGTAGCGAGTTCCAGACAATTACAGCACATTTCAGTGCAATATAATGCATTAGAACATGCGTTTAATTACAGGGGACTAGAAATGCCTTCTTAAACTTGTATTTATTTTTACAAAATAGATATAAGTTAATTTAATCATTATTTGCATTTAAGGCTTTTCTAACATAACGCAACATTAGATATGTTATAACTTGTGTTAGTGAATGCCTAAACCTTTCCTACAAAGTAAAAATACATTGGCTCATTTATCATTTCCCCAAAAAAATATTGACTGCCATGTGACACAAAAGCAAGCACTCATAGGTTATTGCCATTGTAAAAAAAGTTTATATTCTTTTTAATGTGATAAAACATTTAGTGGAATGAAATGATAGATCTGCTAAGGTTTAGTTACATTACAAACTATAAGTATTTTGTTAAAGTGCAGAAACATCACATCAGTGTGCAGGGTCACATAGCCTTAAGCAGGGTGCCATAGTGGAGGAAATTCACATTTTTGTGCTTCCTAATCATCTCCCTGTGTGATCACTTGCCAACGTAATGCCCTTTCATTTTACGTGAAAAATGCCTACAATGACATCATAGCTAACACTGTTATAATAGGGGAGAGTGAGGAGAAGAGAGCCCCGCTCTTACACGCTTACAATCGATTGGGTGGTTGAAGGGAAAATGAGACAGCTGGAAAGGAGTGCTTGGGCGAGGTTTACTTGAATGTAGTGAGGATGAAGGACACTATGTTTAGATCTTGGAGGTGAGGATGATGGATGGCTTCTTTGGGATGCAGGTGGAAGTATTAGGATTTGACATGTTAAAATACCATAAGCGGTTAGGACAGTATTTGCATATCAGAGCAGAGATATAAGGGGTGATGTTGCTAAGTGCTCGGCAGGTAAAGGTCGGGAGTTTGAATTTAATTCTGGAGGATATACAAGTTGGATTAGAGTAGTGAAAGGTGGGAAAGGGGAAGCCGATTAGTAGGGACATCCAAAAGAATGACGGCAAATAAGAACCATTCAGTCCATCTAGTCTGCCCATTTCTCCTGATGTAAAGACTCATACCTTATTACGTCATTGGAACTGTCTTGGATTCAGGATAACTTGATGCCTATCCCATTCCCTCACTGTATTAGAATCTATCACTTCTGCTTGGAAGCTGTTCCACTTATCTACCACTCACTTAAAACTTAGGAAGCAATATTAAAGAGGATATCAGAAGGGAATGGATTAGTATTTTGGTTGTTTCTTGTGTGAGGAAAAGACTAATTAGAGTCAAGTTCTCACCAAGTTCTCACCTAACATAAGTGCCTGGCCTCACAAATACTCTACTGAATGAATGGCCAAAAAGTCCCACAGAAAGCCTCCAAAACCTTGTGGAAAGCTTTCCCAGAAGAGTGGAAGTTGTTGTAGACCAACAACATATTAATGCAACCAAAGTTCTTGTTCTTGTAATGGTCAGGTGTCCCAATACTTTAGTCCATATAGCAACACATTCTCCAAACTATTCAATGGTCAGTAGTGAAGAAATGAAACCTCTGATAAGCATTATTATTTATTGAGCTATGTTTTCATAGTCATTTAAATGCAGCTCTAATATGCATTAGAATTTCTTTTAATGCTGACTTAAGTTAAACTGACCCAGAAAGAAAAGATTTTGGATCTCTTCAAAAACATACGTTTAAAAGAAAATGTTACATCAATCTGTTCACTTGGTGCATTAATGCTCTTTTTAGCTTGATGTGTCATTTTGTGGAACTTTGATCCTGCTTTTAAGATATGTAGGATGTGTACAGAAGTAAAATAAAGTCAAGCAAAGCCTTAACACATTAATTTAAGATATTACTATGTTATGGATTATAAAGCACAATGTCACTTTTTATACGCTATTAAAAAATGACACATTTTATGTAATACAATGTGGTAAGTGCAGGGATGAACTGCAATTATATTGAAATTGGAGCAGTGATGCTTCACTTATTTACATGTAATTTCAAAATATGTTATTATGGTCTCATGCAGATTCATAGCTTAGCTTACTTTAAACTAAAGACAGCAAAATTGAAAAAGTTCTAACCTAAAGCAAAACTTTCTAACTGAAAAATGAAATACACCAGCGCCTCTCATATATACAGTAAGGACATACAGAGATAAAGACGTTATCGAACTTATATTTAATGATATTTCTCTCTATTAAAGTGAAAAAAACTTTTTTTTAAATAAAAGGGCTATATTGTCCCTGCCCAGTTTGGACTCACTGTGTTAGTTCACTAAATAAGTGAGCCTATGTGACACATTGTTTAAGACAAAGAGAAGAGTTTATAGATTCCGATGCATTTAGCGGTGGTAACCAGTCTTCTGTACTGGAACGGTCTAGTAGGTAAACACTTGTGCAGTAACTGCCAACGTAAATCTTTCGAAGAGTTGGCTAGGAAGGGATGACATACATTCTGTCAAATTCTCCTAGACTCAGGGAGAAAGTATTCTGCCATTTGTTCAGTTTGTTCCTTCTTTGTGATTGCAGCACTCAGCTTCTTTTGATCCGTTAAAATATCCGGGCTAAAACCTTGGAGGTGAAATAACTGAGCTGTTTTCTCTAAAAATGACATACTGCTTTGGCAGATTTAAAATCACAGAAAACTGTATTTGCTAAAAACATGACCAGTCACGTAGCATAAGAAAGAAGCATAAAAAAGGTACATGCTTTAGAATTTGTTTCAAAAACACACAGTAAAAAAAAAAACTGCGTGGACAAACCGTTTCACCCTAGATTTAAGAAGATGTTAAAAAGCCAATAATGAAAAGTTTGCCAAAAGACAACATATAAAACTGCAATCTGCTGCATAAAATCATCTGGGAGTGCTATTTCCTTCACGTCACTATAGGTAGGTCCATTAAAGGAGAGGCAAGATGCCCTTTAGGACATCAGGCTGTCTATTCCATACAAGCACCAGTACATCGTTATATAACGAATGCCCGATAGCAAAATAAGGGAATTGCCTTGTAGTAGGTGTCATCATTGAAGGTCACTTGCGAAGAGAGACCCATCAAGACTTGTCCAGACCATGCAGTGATCTCTGATGGCTCCCCCTGCTGGTTGACTGCATACATTGTGATCGATAAGCAGAAATCCATAGCCTTTACGTTATCGATCACAGTGTGATCAGTGCAAGGGAGATCGCAGGGAGGAGAGTGAGAAACAAAGTTATCTTCCTCTCCCACCCAATGGAAAAAGTAAAACTTTTTTTATATACATAAGAAACTAAATAAAGGGAGCACCGTGATGTTCTGATGACATAACCAGCATCCATAAGTTATAAAGATAAGAGATCCCCAAAGCGATCGCTATCCATATTGAACATAGAGCTTGTGCTCTATTAACGCAAATTGTGTCCATAACTTTAGAATCAACATTCAACATGACACAGGCCTCTAGTTCTCTAATTTTGACATATCATCTTTCTTCTAGAAATTAATTTCATTATGCTTTTTTCAGAAAGGGAGTGATTTTTTTAAAAAGATCCTCCTTTAAAAAGTCCCAAAATCATGTATTAAATCCATAGTTGTTCCATATAAGTTGGTTATAGTAAGTTGTCTGCTCAAAGCCATTTGATCATCTAATTGTAAAACATTACCAAGCAATGATCTGTCTCTCGATTTTCTAAAATTACCGTATATTCCGGCGTATAAGACGACTGGGCGTATAAGACGACCCCCAACTTTTACAGTCCAAATATAGATTTTGGACTATACTCGCCGTATAGGACTACCCCTCTACCCAGCGTACAACAACCAGCCAGTCACGGCAAGCGATGTACCTTACCGGTGATTTGCTGGTTGATTTGCTGGCTGACATATACATACATGCACTGCCCTTACACACACACACACACACACATATATAATATATATATGTGTATATATATATATATAATATATATATATATATGTGTGTAGATATGTATATATATCTATATATATATCTACACATATGCCTGTCCATACATACACATTTATACACTGCCCTCACCACACACACCCCTGCCTTTACACACATATATATATATGTATATATATATATATATATATATATAATATATATACACACACACACCGTATGTGTATATATCATATAATATATACTGTATATATATACACACACACACACACACGATGTGTTGTATATATATATAACTATATATATAACACCACAACACGTGTTGTATGTGGTGTGTATATATATATATATAGTATACACAAACACCAGTGTATGATAATATATATAATTATATATATATATATATATATATATATATATACACACGCAGTGTGTATATATATATAATATAGTAATATATTATACACACACCAGGTGTTATGTGTGTGCTATAATAAATATAATATATATATATACACACAAACCGTGATAGTGGTGTCGTAATATTACATATACATATATATATATATACATATATATATTTCTCCCCCCTTTCTCCCCATCTCTTACCTTATCTTCTGTCTTCTTTCTTCCATCCTGTTGTGGGAGCCCGAGGTCTGGCACTTCAGACCTCGGCTTCCCTGCTCTCTAATCACTACGCGCCGCCTATTGATGCCGAGCGCCGGGACATGACGTCATCTCTGCGCTCGGCATCAATAGCCGGCGCGTAGTGATTAGAGAGCAGGGAAGCCGAGGTCTGAAGTGCCAGACCTCGGGCTTCCCTGCTCCCTCATCACTACGCGCCGGCAATTGATGCCGGGCGCCGGGACATGACGGCATCCCTGCGCTCGGCATCAATAGCCGGCGCGTAGTGATTAGAGAGCAGGGAAGCCGAGGTCTGAAGTGCCAGACCTCGGGCTTCCCTGCTCCCTCATCACTACGCGCCGGCAATTGATGCCGGGCGCCGGGACATGACGGCATCCCTGCGCTCGGCATCAATAGCCGGCGCGTAGTGATTATAGAGATTGGTGGCTTCGTGGGAACCTCCGGCTTGGTAAGTACCCGGCGTATAAGACGACCCCCCATTTTTTAAAAGATTTTTTGGGGTTAAAAAGTCGTCTTATACGCCGGAATATACGGTAGGCCTTTTTGAGACATTTGCTCAAGGAAAGAAACAAGTGGGTTCCTCAACTTCTAAGTGCTTTACCTGGGCATTAAAATACTTATTTTAGCTTTGTCATTGTGCCATTTGCTTATTCCTTAAGGACGTTGGGAGTGCACCAATGAAATGCATATGGCCCAGGTGGAATAGATTACTATATTGTAGCCATGCGACATTGCCAGTGACTTGTAACCTGCATCATAAGCGTTCTCTAGAGCTGGTTGTGCATTTTTTCAATAAATTGATATTGCATTTTAGCTGCTATACAGAGTTACTATATACCCCCCCCCTTATGTGTACCTAAGTTTGGGAGAAGATGCCCGGTTCTAAAATTCACATCCTGTGATTCAGTGAAAGGTGACATTTTCCATTTCTGTAAAGCATTTTTTTATTCTCCCTCTTTATAATTAACAATCCATTCATCGGTATTGCTTACACCAGCATCTTTAACATAAAAGTTTGTACAGGCATATAAAGATTGCTTTGCTTTTTTTTTTTACCTTCCCCATGCCATCGACAATAAAAAAAAAAAGTTTTTTGTACTTCTATAATCTAAAATATTCTGGTCTGGGTCCTTCTGGTGCCCCCATGGCCCATATCAGACCATAACATTTCCTATTTGTAATTTGTTCCTCCTCTAGCAACAACAAATTAACTTTCCACAGACCATTCTTAGTTTTGGATTCAGTGGCAGTTAAAGAGGTAGTTTTTAAAAGACTATGGTCTGAAAATACATTATCTTCTAAAAACATTCTGAGGATTACAGACAGTAGAAAAGAACATAAAATTGATGCAGGAGCTGGCTTGGCCATTTGATCAGAACGTTTCAGCTGCCTCCACGCATATTTCAGTTTAAAAACAGAAATTACATTTTTAAGATGGCGGGAGGATCTAGCTGCCTTTTACTTCTTATCCTCTCTTCTTCTATTGTGTCCTCTTAATAAAGAGGAAGAAACTGTGGTAAAGGAGATACATCCTAAAATGTCCATGTTTTTTTTCTTGTGTGATGAAGCATATACATTAATGAGACTAGCATTCAAAACTTTATATTCAACATGAATTACTCTAACAGGAACAATGTCAGTAACAATGGACAGAGAAGAGTTACACCTGACTATCCAGACATCCATCCCTGCTCTTCATCTTTTCATTCAACTGAACACCCACTTAATCTATATTAATCCCAACCAATCCATCTCATTGCATCTGAACCCCTCATCCCCTGTTGTAATCCCTTGCTTTCACCTCATACGTGTCTCTATCCTGCCCATCTCCATACCCTGTTGAGTTAACATTTGGTGCCCTCTTGTCTATCTTAATTGCAATTAAGACAAGATGTGAAACATCTGCATCCTATATGCAATCACCTTATCTGACCACTTGTGAGGTAGCCATATAATTTTATAGGCCTAACTTGGAAACAAGCTTGCTAGGAAATTTAGCTGCAGTGGCCTCATCCCAAGTGGATAGATAAGGGTTACACTGGAGTCAAACGGAACTGCAACACCATCTCCCTGTACAGTCAACAGCCATCATCCTAATCAAGCCATCTGAACAGCCAACAACCTCTACAGATCATCATGATCCCATCCACTTATCTCCATCCAAGCAGTCCTCACCCATTGTTTCACTTCCCCATAAACCACCAACTAGATTGCAAGAGCAGGTTATTCTTCTTTTGTACCGGTTTGTTATTGTGGGTAATTTTAATTTATTCCTCTGATTGGAACAGCTGGCCTATTAAAATTGTCTCTCTCACCTTTTGCATCAGAGAGAACACACCAGCCTTCTCCCTGCAGTAACAGTCGTCTATAGATCCAACTAGCAACTTTTTTAAAAATGGTCAAGAAAGTCAAATACTGGCCACTTAGCAACCCTAGTTTCACTATGCTATGAATAATGTGCTTGATGGTTGACATTATTTGAAGATGAATATTGGCGATAGCTATTTCACATTATTCGTATGTTTGTTTGCTTTTTTGAATGTGTCAGCAGATAATTATTTGGCACATCTATCAAGAAGAAAAATACATGAAAAGAGGGTCTATTCGTGAAAAGGATTTTATTAAATAACATTAGCATTTGCACTAAAATAATATCAGTGTATAATAAAAATACCATTTCACAATTCACAGTACTTGTCCTGCATAGTCTGCCAACTCTGCTACATGAGGATCCAGAACTTTACATTACTAAAAGTAAAGATAGGCATATGAAGAAAGTAGAAAATAACTGACTCATCTGAAATCTAAACTTTCCTCTATTTGGCTTCAATGAGTTTTCAACGGAAAACAGCTGATTGAAGTCACAGCCAGCGATAAGATAGATGATGATCCCTCTGTCTGCTATAAAATGGTTTTATGGGATAATACAAGTTAAAAGGCATTTTCCATAACTCTGTTCTTATATACTTGTATATGCAAACAGGTATACATAAATAAGCTTAAGTCCATGGAGATGCGAACGAACATAGAGGAGAGAAGACAAAAGAGAGTAGATGAAGAAGAAAGTGTAGATGGGGAAGTGGGAGGCAGAGAAAGTACAACAATAATGTGAGAGTGAGTGCATGAGTGAGAATGAATGAGAATGAACATAGGAGCCAGGCAACAAAGTTCATTCCAGAATTTTAAAAGGCGTGTCATCCAAACAGGATGTGCAAGTTAATGTAATTTGTTAAAACTAACGGGGCAAAAACAAGCTGAAAAATTAATTTAAGTTGTTTTTGACCCAGTTGCTTGTCTCAGGTTTAACACAGCACTGTCCCTCCGCACACACATTCAACGTAGGGACTACATAACGAGTCATTAAAGGAGCCCACGCAAGACCTTGTTCTGGTATCAATATTACCAGAATGATGTTTATATGAGGAAACTTGAGCACAAAAAAAACAGCCATGCAGCAACTCTTTCACCCGAGAAAGGCTAATGGTGAGGCTAACACTAAGTGCAAACAGCCTCCCATTATAAGTAACGCGCCCTTAGCGACAGCACAGATCAACGGCAAAAAATGTAATTACACTTTCTAGTGAAGCCCAACCTCCCACTCCCGCGCCTGTTCCATGCCGCTGCCAGCCTGCCCTCTACCAATATGTCGCCAGTTAGTTATAGGGGTGCGTGACGTCACTTCCGCAACACTGGCTGCCAGTCACCTGAGCGAGGCGGCTGCTGTCCGGACGCGATTTGGGGCAGTAGTATATCCTCCGCCGGGCGGGTCCTGGAGTCGGTCACTGAGACGCCGAAGCCCGGTGTTACTGGATGTAGTGGAGGTAAAGCGCATACAGTGTGATATTAGACCGGACCTAGCTCCGGCCTTCAAACCATTCCACGGAGGTAGGCAGCATGGGGCGCAGGGAAAGTTATAATACCTCCTAAAACTGCGAGGCAGGGACTGTTACCCCGGGGCAGGGGACACGTGACCGTCTTGTTTGTTTACCTAGCTGTGGGGGTGGGGTTTGTAGTCTGGGGGCTGCCAGCTCCTGAGTTGGAGGGTCTGATCGCCCCATGTGCTGCGATGTCATCCGTCTGCCGGGGGAGCAAATACCCCTTCTAGTGCAGCAGCCATATGGACATGAAAGATGAAGGATTGCCTCACATACAGTACTGTATATACCACCGGTCTGCTATATACTGCCCAGTGCTAGAGTGGCTGATGAGCAGCCGTAAAGTAACTAAAATAAAGCTTCTAGCAGGTCTCCTTTTCGGTCAGAATAGATGGGATTTTACTTCTCTGGTAGTTTTTCAAGTTAAAGTAGAGTTTTGCTGCTATAATTCCTAAAAGCCTGTAATCTGTACTGTTAATAATTTATTGATGATAGTACTGTATATATAAAATAATAATAATAATATATATGTATAGCAGCCCTTGATCTCATCGT
>VKOC01002332.1:0-13832 GCA_009364415.1 Spea multiplicata | reverse complement strand
GTAGGGATTGTTAAAAGTAACAGCCCTGCCTGTATGGCCCATGAATATCATCCTTCTCCTCAAGACAAACCCAAGCCTTATACAACAGATCACTCTGTCACTGACTAGTGGTTGACTACCCTTGCCTTCCACTACCTTTATAGTGTCATACACTGAAATTGTATACTCAGAAGCGGTACTAGCCAGAAAAACTACACTAAACAGTTTGCTAACTGTACAACACCCATGAGAATGTGCATACAATTGTGTAGGACCTGAGTGCACTGCACAGGTAGAAATGCTAGCTGATACAATGTACAAACCAACCTGCCCAGCTATATGGTAGGACATCACTTAATTTTTTTGTGGTCTGTACACACAACGTTGTATATCTACATGATTATAACCTGCTGTTATCTCATTAACGCAAAATGGGACAGTCCACATGCGTGCTATTGAACGCACCATGATCCCACCAACTCTTCAAGCACACAGGGGGTTAACTAGTTGAGTGTAATTTCCTTTTTGTAGTATCCCAGCCATGAGTGGGTCTTTAGATGTGTTTGATGCTGCTCTGCCTTGACCCTTCTTACAGGATATCCTTCTGGCTTCCTGTCTGAGATGGGTTTCAGTTACAAGGATGACCCATGTGGTCTGCCAAGTGAGCCATGAAACACACAAATGGGATAGGAGGCCAAATCTCTTTAAGGTAAATTTGGCAAATAACCCTTTCATAGCAGAGAAATCCAAACTGTATAGAAAGGTCTTAATGCATTTTGTAACAAATTAACAATTCTACAACAGAGGAAACACACTGAGCAGGCACAGTTTGTTACGAATTATAGTAAAACGGGAAACATCATTCCCACAATAATAATTCAAATGTGAAAAAATGTTTCTGTGCTACATATATTTAAGCAACTGGATTGTTAAAATTCTATTACGTATAAATACTATATACCAACAATTTATGCAGCACTTCTTACAATACATATATTCAAGGTGAACTACGGGGCTACAAGAGACTGTAACAAACTAATGAATTAGGTAAAGAGGGCGCTGCTTGTAAGCTTGCAATCTAGAGGGTTGAGAATATAAATATGATTTGACAATGTATACAAATCTTTACTGATTGATTGTGCATGATAAATGCACATGGGGCCAGGGTGAATCCTGAAAAGAAAAGAGAGGTGTTTTTATTTGGGGATTTGAAACTATCAAGTGTCAGTCACTTACTAATGGTTCCACGATTTCTGCGTTTTTAGTCTGTCACACTAAAGCCGGGCATTTTCAGTACTGTTTCCGAGACTATGAATGTCTGGTAGAAACAATATTTACACTTCTTTCTGCAGTAGCTAAAAATATAACTTGTTCTCCCACATGCAAGAGCATTTGGTAACACTCACAAATGTTTGTAAACATTTTAGGTAAAAAAAGAGTATCCATATCTTGGGACTGAGTCACAGAACAGCGAGTTCTGCCGAGTTATTCCAACAAATACCAGCTATGGTTTACACCAAGAGGAATTAGGCCAAGATTGGTCATTGAAGTTGGCGGGTAGGAAATCCGTTGAGTGTGTCCTGCCAAGCTGAATGTAAATTGAATGAAGTAGGATTCTTTCCAGAATACAGACCAAGGGTTAGAATTATATTATATACTGGTGGCAAGGGTATTTGTAAGCATTAGATGTGCTCTGCTGAGACTCTAAGACTCTTCTTGGGACTAGCCACATAATTTAGAGGAACAGCTTGTGCCTGTTTATATCGTGGCCAACCTGTGAAATTATTAGGTTGCACTCATAGGAATTTGCACCCTTCCATGTTGTTTTGGGAACAAATGTGAGCAACACTTCAGGGTCTATTCACTAAATTTGCAGGACAGTTCTTCATTTCAGCTCCTTGACAATAATATACATTATCAAGGGTAAACCCGAAGGGATCGTCTCCTGCAGAAATGGCAGTACTGGCCCTATATAATATACAGGTAGTATGGGCAGTTTTATACAACTCTCCTCTCTGGTTTGGCTATGCTCAGCCCTCCTTACAGGAGAGGTTTGTTGAGGCCTGTCCTTCATTATGTACAGTGATATCAGGTGGATGCAATGTCCGACTCTCCCGCAAAGTCCTTTGTTAATTTGCCCAATAAAAAAACGGGGAAATTCTGCTTTAAGAGCACAAAAAGATCCATAAGATGCAGATGAAAGTGTCACCCTAAAAGAAAAGTTACAGTACACCTAGTTGAGACTTCTCGGGGACATGACTCAAACACAGGAAGCTAAACTGTGTCTTGTTAGTTAGTTTCAGATGTTAAAAGCTTTGGAGCTGTCTCTTTTTAATTATAGACATTTCCGCAGCTGGAAGTTGGGCCTTTGCAAGAGGAAATAAGAAGTCTGTGTTGTGGATTGTAGATGGCAAGAGGGCTTCAGCCTTAACCCTTGAGTGTTTATATTAGTAAAAGTCAATTACCCCAATGTAAAAAGCACATCAATTTCAAGTTACAGGTTACTGACTGATCAAGGTGCCCAAACTATTACTTTAAGTAACAGTAAGTAACTATGTTTGGTAATAGTAGGATAATTCTGGTTCCACTGGTTACATCAGGTAGCCAAGGACCCCTAGAACAGAAAACCACATCTTCCATTTGGTTCTAACATGAGTGTCCGCTATTTTATCACATTTACATTTGTAAGCAACACTATATTATGTTATGAGTCACACAGAACATAATAATTCATCTTACCCTAAAAAGTATTTGGTACTTTTCCAGAAGCCCGTGGGGGAAGTTCATTTTGAGAAGCTTGTGGGCCAAAACTCCTGCAGGGTTTCCGCGCAAGAGGCTGCTGAACAACATTTCAGGAAGAAAAGAATGCAAGGGAATTTTGCCTCCCTCAGCTTTTGCCTCCCTCAAATTTAAATAGATGGATAGCTCTCTAGGATGACCGATCTAAATAAAGATTCCAATATTTATAATAAAAATACAATATGCTAACACACTTTAAATATGTGTAATATTTAGCCAATTAATATTAGTTTATAGTAGTCTCAATATTAAAATGAAACAAGCTTTCTATAGGAAAGATCCAATAACCAGTAGAAGCGTTTCCCCCTTTTAGTGAATTAGTTATGCTCTGGTTTGTTGTGCCTTTAATTTAACCCCTTCTATTCTGCAGGTGTTAAGTTGAGAGCGAAAAAGAAAAAGGATCTGTGGGGAAATGTTCCAAGGAACCTGAAACAATCTGCTTTCTTGGCACCACAAGTCCCCACTTTGTCTTGTGGCTCTGTTCAGGAAGCAGAACACGATGTTTAATTGACAGCAACCTGATTATCTAACTACAGGAAATAAACAGAGACTGTCTTCAGTCAACCTGTTTCCAATCTGCACACTTGATCCATGGGTTCTCTCAGGGGCAGCCCGTCCAGCCTGTAATAAATTTATGAGGCCTGTCAGTGTGTCATTAATGTGTATCAGTGGCCAATGAATACGGTCTAACTGTTCTAATGTTCTGAACACAATGGCACAGCTTCTTGGTCCTTGATGGCATTGATTATCTTTGCAGCTTAAACACCTCAAATCTTAAAACTAAATGTTTCAGTCAGTCTACTTGTCTGAGGTTCAGGAATATTTATGTTACAGACAAATTAACATGATAGGCTAGGGTAGATGTACGGTCATATTCAAAGTTGATACTTTTTTTGAGCCATAGAAAAATATGTAGTTACATACTCTTTCAGGACCTCCGAAGACCTTTCCTCAGATGGACCTCTGAGGTCCATCTCAATATCATCTTCTCTTGGGCCAATAGGGCCATTTTATTTATTAAGTATAGGGAGAAAGATTGTTAATTGTGATTCTGCATCTTAGTTTGGTCGACCAACAGGATATCATTATAGTAAAGATGATTATAAGAAACAGAGATATCACAGAGGCATGTAATACAGCAGCATCTTCACATAAACACTGACGGCATCAAGTAATTTAGAAAGTCATGTTTCCAAGTATCATCAAACCCCAGTTAGCAGCACAGCTATACAACTGTGATACCCAACTTCACACCAGCCTAATAATGTACACCCTGGTCACAGTGCAGTAACTAGGGTGTTGTATCCTTTAAATCACATCAGAAATTGAATATAGTCAATTATGATTAGGTGCAAGTCCTAAGGTAGACAGATCTTTGCGCTGACATTGTATCTACGTATGGCTTGTGATGATATTGTATACACATATGCAACTCAAATATACCAGTACTATATTTACCATGGCCAGCAAATGATAATGCACTATATATAAAAGGAGTGTTTTAGTAAACAGATTAGACCCCATGATCGCCATATTATGGCATTTAAATTATTATGTTTCCAATGTATTCAAGGGTAGATGTCAGTCCCACTTTAAGTCCCAAATCTTCCCTGTAGGAAAATGTGCCTATCCCTACAAATCACTGCTGCACATTCACAGTGATAGTATGGCGGTATAGGATGAGGCATAATTGATGACATTTTAATCCTTGCCTTACCCTGTTACAGCAGTCCCCCACTGTGAGTCAAGGGTGACTGATGCGTGCAAGAGGTTGAATTAGGTTTATAATGAAGTTATTTTTAATTTAGCCTGACTTCTGTGTGAGATCACTATGTTAACACAGGTTCATTAGCACAAGCAGAGTCCCTTTTATGCTTCAGAGTCTACAAAGTTGCCTTACAACATATGCAAAAACAAAGAAAAAACAGAAATCTGTATCCCCCTCCTAAATAATGAATGAGATTCATCATATTTCCAGTTCCTCATTGCCGCCATGTGCTGTGATACCAAGAAGCATGTTTTTAATTCTTTTTTTCTTTGGTAGGAATAAAGGAAGTATAATAAGAAATAACTTATACCGTAATATTGCTGGTGGGGGTTAGCTTTAGATATATAAAAGGCAAATTAACCTAATCAGCACCAGAGTGGGGATCATTTCTAAGGACACTATGATTTTGTGTTTCTTGGTGTCCGTCTGTCCTTTTTCTAACCCCCATTCCTCTCCTTCCCTCCCCCTCCTCTCTTTGTCTATTGTTTATCCAGATCTAACTAACCCTGGGCGGGCTGAGGGCGCCTGATGCCTTGCACAGTCCCAGAGCGGGCTCTGCTTTTCCATATTCAAGACTGCGGCTGCCATGGCAACCAGGCCTAAACCTGCCAGCTGACCTGCGAGGCAGACTGGCTTCTGAAGCAGTATGTCTCCGTTCAGGAGAATCTCATTAATTCTAAAATAGAAATCATTTATGCATACAGCGTACTCGCTCCCCCTCCTCTAAAGGAGCAAAGATTTTTTTTTTTATGTGTGTGGTTTTTATGCTAGTGGCAAAAATTGTCTCAGGCAATTTCATTCTAGCATGAAAAGTGCGCCTTGCCCCCTCTTTCTCGTTATTTATGAAGAGAGCAGAGTTTTATTTCACTCCTAAGTGTACAGAACAGTAGTTTCTAGATGCATGTTAAAAAGAGTTCTGATTATAGTGAAATTCTTTAAAAAAAAACATACCATAATTCCAATTTTTCCTGTTTTTACATGTGCAGTCCTTCTTCGAAAGCCAAATCCATTTCTCCCTCTTTCCTGCCCCAGTATACCTTATGTTGTCTTCATATAGATTGTAAGCTCACACAGGGCCCGTTTCAACTTCTCTACCACTTTTTGTTTTCGGTATTTGTGTAATTTGTCCAGAAAAAATGGTAAATCTGTAAATTGTATATCATTTTTTCCCCTTTTTTCCTAGTAAACTTTTTATTTCATCTTCGTCTGGGCTATAGATTGTGAGATGGCAATTTTAGGCTTGTGTGTCTTCTGCTTACACAATAAATGGTGGTCAGAATAACACCCTTATAATAAATTGAAAATGGAGGATATAGCTCTAAATTCATGTTTACTAGTGGGGTGTTCCATCGTTCAAATTCTTCACGAAGCAACTTCAGGTTGAGATGATAATCCACCCCAGTTGTCTGTGGCAGGCCGAAGCTGCAAGCACACAATTATTTATATAGTACTGACAGATTCAGCAGGGCTTGCTTGGTTCCACTGCTACCTGTAACCTCAGAGACTCCCAAAGAACAGCATTTAGCAATTAGTGGAAGTCAAGCCATGTCTTGGATGAAAAATAAGCCTGGCCATTAAAAGCACACCAGTCTGCAGTCTGCAATCCAGTTAAAGCGATTGAAAAATTAGGCATACTAGCCATTTGGGCTATGTGCCCAGTAGCCAGTCAAGGCCTGAAGCAAGTTGAAGCAGTATTGAAATTAGGGTAAACATATCAACCATTTTTTTCCAGGCCACACATCATTTTCACATACCGTTCGTCAGTAGCACCGATACACACATAGAATTTGATGGCAGATAACCAATGACCCTAAGTACGCTTTTTCTTGAAGTAAGACTCAAACATTAATGAGTTCTTGGTCTCATCTTATATTCAGAAATGTCAATTCAAGCTTCAACTCCCTTACTATATCAACACTTTTGTTGGGAAACTTTTCCACTTACCTACCACCCTCACCCCGAGGGCTGCGTAAACTCATAGAAGGGAGCCAACGACTCAGTTGGAAAACATGGACAGTGTGGTTACCCTAAATGAAATTAATATTGACTTGAGTTACTTCCTAAACGTTGCCTTACTAAGTACGGTTAATTTTACTCAAATTCTATGCGTTATTCCTGATACTTCCTTAAACTTGGCAAATGGTGGATAAATCCCGCATTCTGGCCATAACTCTTTCATATCCCACACTGATTTGATAATGGCTGAGATATTCCAGGTAGGCAATCCTTTAAGTTGTGTCAAATTTTTATTATTATTATTATCTTAGCTTTTTATAGCGGCAACAATTTTCCCAACCGATAGTTGGAAGGAGCCCTGCTCGCAAGATTACAATCTAAAGTTAGGTTTCATGGAGCTCATTACCATAGACTTTAACGGGTTAATATTTCAAAATCTTGAGGGCTTTTGTTTATTTTGTTGAATTCATTATTTGCATTTCCTTACATTAAATAATCAAGATTCATAATGCTACTCTAAGTCTTCCCCATTAAAGCCTTATTTATCATCCTCTCATTATCATTAATATTGTAAATAGTATTAATATTTATTACAACGGGCACCACTAACCAACAATACTATTTGTAGTATTTAATTGCCACAAGATTCCATCATTTATCATATGCTTAGTTTAATTAAATGAATAATTAAAATAATGTGCTACATCTGCAACTAGAGGAATGTTTTTAAATGGCAGAACTTTAAATGATACTCCTAATACATTATTATTCATTTATCATGTAATAGCCGTAATCTCTTAAGAGATTGGAACGGACAAAAACGGTTGATTATGTTGTATAGGGTAACAACCAGGATCGATGTGAGTAGCTCCTGAATATTAACTACCGGTCATTTTTATACAGCTGCCTACCCCGTCCCATTAATACAGATAACCTTTTCTTTGTTCTGCAAGAGCTCTTTCACCTCTATATGTTGTTTATTTTAACATTGAGTCTCTACAGAGAATATGCTTGTTGGTCGCAAAGTACACAATCGCACAGTCCTCCCATTACGTCTAGGGTGAGGGCTGTCCTGAGCCATGTCCTGTTTATTAGCATAGCTCTTTGTGAAATGGGAAACTGCATCGATCGTTGGAGTCACCAGAAGCCAAAGGGAAGCAAAGGTATCCACGAGATACATAACTGGCTCCATGTCGGTATGGCCATTAAATTATATGAAGTGAAAGGAACAGACACGGAGGTATGTTTTAAAGGGCCACAGCGTATTGAACAAAGTGACAATTTATTTGAATGCAAATTGTAATAAACATATTAATCAACTGACAAAAAATGCTAGCTTAAACTTGCTAACTGATATGATCTTACTGAACTGGCAGGGGTCCCTGAGACTACTCACACAGGCATAGCCACTGCTTGCCACTCACCATACCACACAGTCCTACACTTAAGTACTAGTGCCTCCCAATCTAGTTGTACCTCAGACAGCTGAGATCGGCACTGACACCAGCCCTCAGTGCCCACCTCCAGCACCAATCCTGACCCGAAATAAAGAAAAACTGGGTGGGAGAAAAACAAATCCTTGTGGCGCATTTATCCAAAAGAGATCTTTAATGCCCAATAAAGCAGCCCTTTGTTAATGTGGAATTATGGGCTGTGATCTAAACCTTAGAGTCCAAACACCCCTATCCTGAACCTATGACTCTGCTTGCTAACAAATTCTCATACACTCAAGCAGCCCTTTTAATGCTAAACTCATGGTCTATTAAACACAATACCGAGCAAGCTCTAACTACCCTGAAGCACAAAATGTACCTGTAAATTATTAAGATACAATGGGGCAGCCCCTTCGTTCTCCATGCTGGCCTGTTCTAAGCTCCCAAGGCCAAACTACCTAACTGCTCCCTACACTGTCTATCCTACTGTGCATGGATACACTTTTATTGAAGCTTCCTTAGTAAGGTATATTGTAATGTCTATTTAATAGCCATTCCATGCACCACCATACAGCCCTTGCATCAATTCTTGATTCCAGGGCTGTACTTAACAATAGGGATACACTAATAATTAGCAGCAGAAGATCTGCAAAATGAATCTATTTTTAAGCAATGATTTACGTAGCCTTAGTATATCATTATGAGTCAGCATAGAAATTTGATTTATCCAAATGCTTCTGAACCGCAAAAGTCCATTTTATTAAAATGATATCCTTGTCCATAATTTTAAATAATTGTACATAATTTTGTTGCAATTAGTTATTAAAAGCCTTTTTCTAAGAATAGATTAAGAACTACCGTATTTATGTTCGCTTTTTCAACTAGGCTAAGATTGGGATTGGCAAGCGTAAATAAAAACAAAAAAAAGACACGTATTCTACTTATATTATATATTCATTCCAAAATTTGACTAATTAGACATGTCGCTTGTTGTTTCTTTTGATGGTCTGACCTTTGAGGCACTTCCAAGACCAATTTACTCTAGTCTAAGAGCACATTAACTTGGAGGTCTCACTGGCAGGTATTAATATCCAATTCATTATGAGTGAATAATTTTCACTTAGAATTAATGATTCTCAATCAATAAAGCCGTACTCAAATAGGATCAAAAAACAGGTCTATTACTTAACAGAGGGAAACTTCAGAAGCCATGAGATCATTTTTTAAATTGAACTTTAAAACCTTTTAAACTCATCCTCTTCTACATTGACCTAAGTATTTTGAATCTGATTTGATTTTGTTTTTCAAAAATGCAGAACATATTACCAATATAAACATTTACAAAATAATATTATTTGGCTATATAATCAGTAGACTTTAACAGGCATTAAAAATAAACCGGGACTAACACGTCCTTAAGTAAAGTAGTCTAAGGTTTAATAAATTATTCAATGTGTCAGTAAAAGTTTACACAAATGATGCCAGTTTAATTCTGGAGCAATCTCTTATCGGCTTTGGAACATGCAGACATTAATGTTAACCTCAGGCATTGGCTAAAGTCCGCCAACTGGGACTAGCAGAACTAGGCAGTGCTTTCCAGGCTTAAGGTCAACCAAACTGCCACCTTCACATAGAGACCGAACATACACCAGACACTTGATGTACACAAGAGTTTTTCAAGTCCCTTGAACCCTTGTTTTATCAGCGCCATTACCATTAGTAGGGTGGCAGCATCAATCACGTTTTCCAGGACACATACACTTTTCACATATTGCTGACCATTATGTGGCGATGTATAACCCGTTAAGGACAAAGCCCGTACATGTACGGGCTCAAAATGCATTGTTTTCAGTGGGTTTTGGGACCGCCCATTGTCCTTAAGGGGAAAACATCCCACACACTGCAGGCAGCATTTTACATGTGCTGGTCAGCAATATGTGAACAATACATGTGTTCTGGAAAACATGGCTGAAAAGGCTAATAATTTGTTTTCTGGATCTCCACACAGGTGAGCAGGTATCTCTTTTTGGCATGGGCCTGAAAGACTGAAATGGATCCCATCATGCTCACCCCCTTTTCTGGTAACTGCTACTACAATGTCCACTTAACCAAGAATGTCGAATTTACTGATGATATTCATGCCAGTATCATAATAACATAATGTGACACACTTGCATTTATTAAAAATAAAGTACTGCAGACTGAGTTCTAATTATAATGTAACATCTGAAGAAAAGGAAAAATATATATATATATATAGATGTATAGTGATACACAGGATTATTGTTTAATGCATAGACTGGGTAAAGGCAGACACTGTAATCCTGGTTCATTTCGTAATGAATCCCCTTGTTTCCCTCCCACCCTGATGCTTCATGAGCTGTCAATACTAAATGGGTTTCCAGAGGAACGCAGCGGAGAGCGGTGGCTCCCTGCCGAGGGTAGTGTGGGGCTAGGAGGGCGATGCAGCAAAACTAGACACATCTTGTATCCCAGGCAACAATCCGGTAAGCACACTGCAGCAGCATGGTACAGACAAAATGACATTTGTCACTTGTGAAGTTGTGAAATGCCTAATGAAACATAAGGGTTCCCGACCGCACCGTCTTGCTGGTAATAGCCAGTCTGATTGGATGTTTTACTTCCTCCTGCACATGCAGAGAAGCAACAGATCAGTGGGAAGGTATATCTTGGATTTGATTACATCTTTATGAATGGTTCGTGTCATATGTGGGCAAAGGAATACATTATTTAAATCTACTTTGTGGTATCGTCAGGATGCCATTTTTATCTGTATAAGGCATATAAAGAGCTGACAGAGGGTTCATGCAAGATTAAAAGCGTAGATTTTAGTCGAATGTTAGTCGAACTTAGTAGAAGTTAAGTTATAAGTCACATAAGCTTCTAAGACCTCACTGGCCCCCTTCTTTAGATATGATTAAACCTGTAGAAATTACCTAGGAGGTCTTCGAAGTTATGTGATCCTACATCTTACTTTACATAGTCAGACTAGTGATGACTAAGCAACCCTGGCACTTTAAGGCCAGTATCCGCCAAATGATGCAAGTATGGCAGCTGTCCTGTGTTCCGGCTAAATTTTGACAAATAATTGGAACTTGATGCCAGATAAGAATCATTCAGCCAATCTAGTCTGCCCACTTTTCCTGATGTAAGGACTCTAATCAGTCCTTGTTCTTCTCTTGGATTCAGGATATTTTATGCCTATCCAATGAATGTTGGATATTAGCTTCTCCCACTTCTGCTGGGAAGAACCTCTCCATGAAGTAAAACTTTCTTACATTAAATCTAACCCTTGGACACTCCAGTTTTAGATTATGATTTCTCAAACTTTGAAATAAATTTCCCTCATGAACTTTACTAAATTTCTTTATATATTTAAATGTTTCTATCACACCTCTTCTCCCTCAGACCCACTAAAAAGCTTGTTGGGCTTTCTTCTCTTGGAGTAATACAGTCGTATCCATTTTTTGTTTTCTTCACATTCAAACCAGCTTGATATTCATGTGTAACTCGTTGGCATGAGACATCAATGATCAAGTGTGGAACATAAGCTCACTTATCTCGCTGGGGAAGTCTTACAGTCTCCAGGGGAGTAGTGTTTATGATGAGTATCAACAATGAGTGGTGGACCAAGGTGACCATGAGTTTTTGTTTTAGTAAATTGCCACACTGCAAAAGACATTAACATGTCTTGGTTCGGAAAATTAGAGAATCCTTTACATTTTCTTGATCAGTAACTTCTAGCTATGAAGAAAAAAACCTTACTGATCACTATTGCATGCCATCTGTCACTCCAATTTTAAGCATAAGCCAACATTATCTGAACATCCCAAAAAGGAATTTTAATATCTAAACATACCTGCCACCATAGCCTTTACATGTAATAAATTCCACATCTTCTGTGGAAAGGAAAAATATGAGGAAAATAGGTATTCAGATCGATATATCATGATGTATCTCTGGAATCTGCTCCCAAGGAACCTTCAGAATTCACCCTCCCTCCTGACATTCAAGAAACATCTAAAAACCCACTTCTTCAGAGACGCATACCATCTTAGCTGCTAGAACATCCCTGTCATCGATACCCCCCCACAATACCTCTCACCCTTCCTCTATGCCTTATGTTTGTCACCCCATTTTTCCCTCTAGATTGTAAGCTTGCGAGCAGGGCTCTCCACCAAATGTATCGGTTTGTCTTAGTCTGTCAATTCTTGTCTTGTCATATCCCTTGAATTTATGTATTGTATTAAGCGCTGCGTAAACTGTTGGCGCTATATAAATAAAAGATAATAATAATAATAATAATGTATACTATGTTTATGTTCATGGCTGTTGAAGAATGGAACAGCTTATTTAAATAGGAAGGGCCAAAACATGATATTATGAAAATGTAATACAGAGATTTACAACAAAAACACAAATTATACATGCTTGTGTGGTTGTGAGATGGCCTTACAGAGCTAATAACAGAACATAAAACCAACATTAAAAACATTATAAATATAATATATGTACCTAACAGATAAATATATATATAGATAGAGAGATTTATTCAGTTGAACAGGGGATCTGACAGAACATAAGCATATTTGGAATCTTGCTGGGTTTGTCTGAAGGGGAGTAGCATGTATGGATGAGTATGAGTGGCAGACCATGGAGACCCTGCGAGTATTACCACACTGCAAAAGCCACTAAAATTCCTTGGTTTAAAAAATGGAAAATGCACATTTTCTTGATCAGTAATTTGTAGCTATCAAGAAAAAAAAAAACTTACTGATCACTGTTGCATTGATACATACAGTGTGATTGCTTCAAGCTCCCACATCAAATCCCAAAATGTTTTTTTTAAAGGAATCTAAGCTATATCCTCTTACCAAAAAGTTTCCAAACCATAGAACTGAACATTTCAACCCCCTGGTAATAATGTACATTATACCCTCTAGAATATGTTCTAGATAAACTATATATTTATTGAACTATGCATCACTTGGGGCGAAGCTCACTAGGCATGGCCCTTCATAATGCATAGTAAGTTGAAAGTTATCCTACATACTCCCACTTTACACTTGCAAAATGTCTCTTTTAGTAGCCGATTTTATTTTTTGATGAATTTGCATATTTCAGCTGTGAATCTAATCAAGTGCTTCATCACTAATGACAAATTCTTATACCAGAGGCTACAGCCTCCAGACCCTCTTTGGGAAAATGCATGAAGAGTATAACTTGAAGACAAAGGGATTGTTTTGAACCGTGTCTCAGCCCACTATGGCATCTTGTACATTTCTAATGTGACGGCTTACATTCGCTAGTTATCCATGCCCCCGAGCTGACTTGCTACCATCCACTTTCTAGGCATCAGTTATTTGAGTACATGGTTATAGCATGTATTCCTCTTTAAATGAAGGAAAAAAGGTTACAATTCACAATAGGCCAGCGGCCATCTGCTATAGAGGGGAGAGAGCAAGCAGAGATTGGTTGGTAGGAAAACAAACTCTTTTGTTGCCAGGCAAAAAGCTCCCTGTTGATTACCAGACCTCTGACTCTCCCTGGCCATAAACAGCACGCGCATTTATATCTTTGTTACAATTTAACAGCAGGTCAGAAGCAATCCTGTGCTGGAACCCTCTGTGATCATCCCAGTCTGCATACATGTTTTAGCACGTCTTTCCATAACTAATATTATTATGTTATTTTAGTATTTTTCTATCTCCATGAAGCCTATTAGATTATATTGGTTTTCAAGTACCACCAAGTGCATTATCTGTAGCCACACTTAATATGCTATCTCCCCCAGATCATTCTCCTTTGCTCATGTATTACTAACTGCTTGTCTGCTATTTCTACTTGGATGTCACATCTCTACCTGAAACTTAATT
>VKOC01002331.1:0-29686 GCA_009364415.1 Spea multiplicata | reverse complement strand
TATTTGCTCGATTATAAGATGACCCTGATTAGAAGACGACCCCCCAAAATGTGAATATTAATTTAAGAAAAAAAGAAAAAGCCTGCATATAAGAAAAATTTTTTTACTAGTAAATATTAATTCACATGTAAAGTATTTTTTCATTTTTAATAAAAACTATGATTGAGAAAAATGCATTTTTTTGTATATATTTTGCCAACTTGCCCCAGTTATGTACATCTGCCCCCAGATATGCCTTATACCCCTTTATATGCCACTCTGCCTCCCTGATATTCCCTTTAACCCCCTATATGCCACCCTGCCTCCCTGATATTCCCTTTAACCCCCTATATACCACTCTGCCTCTAGAAAGCCCTTATACCCCTCCATATGCCACTCTTACCCTCCCCCGACTTACCAGTGCTTCCCTAGACTTCTCCCCGTGCTTCAGATTCCTTGGTGTGTAGTGGTGGCAGCCGGTGTAGGTCTGCGTGATGCGCGCAGACAACCTTCGCTGCTGCCGGCACTTCCGCCGGGGCTTCTATGAATGAGCACCAGAAGGTCATGTGATGACAGCATTCCATCATAGAAGCCCGGGCAGAAGTGCTGGCAGCAGTGGAGGTTGTCTGCGCGCATCGCACAGACCTACACCGGCTGCCATGCTGCCGGAGAGGAGGATCCAGGTCCCCTGCAGTGCTGCGGGTGACCTGGATCTTAGTCTTGTAGTTAGACCTCTATTTGAGGTCTGATTAGAAGACGACCTCGAAAATAAGACGATGGTTATTTTTCAGAGCATTTAAAAAAAAAAAAAACTTGTCTTATAATTGAGCAAATACGGAATTTCTATTTCACCCCCACTTCCTTCAATTAAGAAATACATATTAAGATCCTTTCCTCTTTTCTGCAAACCACATGCCATTTTTGTAACTCTCCTCTGACCTCTCCCGAATGTTTCAATATCCTTCTGGAGATGGGGTCTCCAGAACGGTACACAATACTCTAGGTGAAGCCTGACCAGAGATGTGTAAAGTGGCATAATTACCACCCCTCTTCCTGCTACTAATGCCTCTTGCTATACAACTTGACTTGCATTTTCAGACACTTTATTGCATTGTCTGCTTACCTTAAAGTCATCAGAAATAATTACTAGGTCCTTCTCTTCTGTTGTCACTGACAGAACCCTTCCCCCCAATGCCATATTCTGTCTTGGTATTTCAACATCCCAAATGCATTATTTTAGATTTATCAACATTAAATTGCAGCTGCCACACACTCAAAAATTCTTCTAATTTACTTAAATCATTTGCCATTTGAGGTGTTTCACCCAAAATGTCTACATCTACATGTATCATCTGCACAAAACATACCTCACCATTAAGACCTTCTGTAATATTACTAATACAAATATTAAAAAGTATAGCTCTCAAAACTGATCCCTGAGATACCCAACTAGTAACAAGTCCTTCCTCTGAATATACACCATTAATTACAAACTCCTCCATCCTGTCACTCATCCTTCACCTTATACATTCAACTATTTTTACATCCAAACTCTCCTAGTTACCCAGTCAAAGAAATACATTAAGTTAGTTTGACAGGATCTTCCTGTAGTTAACCTGTGCTGTTTCTGATCATGCAAACCATTTACTTTCAGATATGTAATAATTATATCCTATATAATGGTTTTTCATTAATTTGCCAACTACTGATGTAAAGGCTTTCTGGTCTAAAGTTGGCTGAGCGTTCCCTAGTACTTTTTTGGACCATTTTCCAGTCTTCAGCCAAAATATGTATAATGGCTAAGTTTAATAGAGATTGGTGGCCAAATGGCCATGCTTAACAAGAGCCTAAATGTTCCTAGTGAATACTCAGGGTTATCTGCTTTCATAAATATATACTTTGTGGGTTATTCATGACTTTTTTGTTCATTGTTGTTGACTAAAAGTAGTGCAAGACTTTGAAACAGTGATTTATACCTTGTTATTCACAGAATTATATCCATAAAAGGCATCTCCAAACTCAAGACACTTACATTAATATATTTTGATGTAGTTTTATTAACCCAACCACCTCAGTGACAATTATAGCAAAGTCATACAAAATGTTTTGTTTTGTTTTTTTCTTTCATTTTTAAAATATATTATTTATGCTAAATGTTGGACTATACAATTAAACATGATCTCAAAAGAAAGCCCCATCTTTCCTTTAAAAAAAAGTGTAATTTTATGTAGATACACAAAAAATACACAAATCTCTGTTGAAAAAACATATCAGCCAAAAGCATAATACTACATACAATTAGAACATGAGTTGGTAAAGGGAAATCATTCCGTATGTGGTCTTCATTTATAGCGGGAGGGGTTGTGGTATTAACATAGCAACCAAAGAAATGACCCTGCTTGTTTAGGTCTGGCACATTGATTAAAATGTTAACAAAAGTATTTTTACCCATCTCATAAATACCTATAAATCATATATATAGTTATTTTACATGTTATGAAGATATAGTTTTTTTGTAATTCTACGTTTATATTGGCTATTAGTTATGGTATTTCTTGACTTGTATTTGTTGCAGGTGTCGGAAGTCCAGTTGAAGATCTTATGGTGGAAAATGCACAACTTAAAGAAGCACAGTAAGCGGACAAGCTTCTAGCCTGCATGCGTTGGTGTGGAGAACTAGATGTCCTATATTGGTTCTTTCTTAATTCCATGAGCTTACGCTTTTCCATATCACTACAAGCTTGTACCTTTTTTAGCCTTAAAGCATGATATTTATTTTCCATATATTTTGTTCTTTAATTGCATGTTTAAAGTGTTTTGTATTTATTCTATAATTGACTTACATATTTGTTTAATGCAGTAATGTAAGCAGACTGCATAAGAGAAGCGTTTCATAATATTTCATATCGGCTTTTCAGTTCCATCGTTCTTTTTTCCCTGTAGAAATGAAATGGACATGGCCAGGAAGAGTCTTATTGCAAGAGTGGAGGAGCTGACTGCAGAGCGGGAAGCTCTTAAACGAGAAGCCGAAAATGTAACTCAGTGCCTGAGTCGTTGTGAAGTTAAGCTACGAGAGACAGAACAGGACCTGCAGAGGTGCTTGCCTAGCAAATCATTCTTTTCCCTTTGTGCCGATTTCCTCACATTGTTGTCTATTTTGATTTTTTGCTTAACTCAGTAGCTATGCAGGAAGGACAAGTATTAAACATGATATCAAGCGTGCAGTACACAAGTGACTTTTACAGGGACATTTGTTGGTCTCTTCCAGTGCCAGAGTTTCACTGGAGGAAATAATAACCATTGTTAAAGGGGTAGTAATGAGCAGAATGTTTTCTTCCAGGTATCATGAAGGCCAGCTGTACTTGTCACACTGATGGGTGAACCCTGTCCATGCTAACTATCTGTAACCAAGCCGAGCAAATTAGCTCAGCAAAGTTTTTACAGAAAAACCACTCTACAGGGAATGGAGGAAGATTTGCCATTTACAGATTTATCTTAGAAAAAGGAACATCCGTGTTAAAATCTAGTTCCGCAACATAATTACATAAAATTCATTGGATAGACAAGTTTGTGAATCAGCATAAACAGGGTTACTGAATTGCTGAGATAATATTGTTTTACTGAACTGGTGATCTTAGATTGTGCTTATCTAAGTGACAACACATTTTCTGTACTTCACATGAATGTAACCCCTAGAATGTACCTGCCAGGTATCAGACAAGGACCAGTGATGGTGATTTTTCAGGTGCCATCCACTCTAAGCACTCCCTTCCCTCATTAAAGAAATATAAAACAATGGATGCACCATACATGAAAGAAAGAAAGAAAGAAAGAAAGAAAGAAAGGAAGAGGAAAAAAAACTTTTGTAACTGTAGCATTGTAAAAAGCAAAGTGGCAAGGCGGAGGTGGAAGGAGATTTATTCCAAAGGAGGTGAAATGTTGGAACATGAGGTCATACTCTTAAACAAGAGAGAAGAGAGTCAAAGTCTTTGAAGTAATGTAAGGAAGTTTCACTGCTCTGTGATGGTAGATATTAACCCCTTAATGACAAAATGCATTGTTTTCAATGGGTTTAGGGACCGCCCATTGTCCTTAAGGGGTTAAACATGCATTGGATAGGAATGTGGTTTTCCTGAATCTAAGACAAGACCACGTACTGATTAAAGTTTGTATACATATTTATTTTATCATTGATTATGTGATGGAATGCTTGGCTGTATTAAAATAAATAATATAAACATAGGTTTTTGCCAGGTAAAGTGTCAAACCTAAAAATACAACCATGTAGTATTTTTAGATATTTCTGACAATATTATGAAATGTATTATTGCATTATTTTTTGCAACCTAAACTTTTTGTTTTATTTCATTTCTTTTTGTAAATGTAAGGACTCAACTTGAACTAGAAGAAACAAGGAAACAAAGCAGAGAAGATGCTGAGGTAATAGTCATCGCTATGTATTGTAACAAGTGCCAACAGCTCTTACCTGTAAGTAAATTAGGGACGTATTTATTCAGGTAATGAACCAGAATTACAAGAGTGTTTTACATGCCTCAGGTCACCATATTCTGGAATTAAATCCACCTGGATAATACAGTGCTGCTATATTGCAAATATTTGAAAATCTTTATTCACCTCCTCTGTCCTTTAAATTAAAATGTAGGTTTTATGTTAGAAAATAATAATTGATCTAAGTAAAGCATTGAACCACACATGTATTACATTGTATTTTCTCTAGAGCACTAGCAGAGAACAGGGCACCATTACAATAAGACAGTGAAAATGAACAATAACATTAAAACTGACATGATGCAATTTGATGATAAGCTTATTATGAGTTAAGACATACTATTACAGAAGGAGAAGAGGAGCCTACACTTATAAGCAGACAGTCTAGCAGATACTACACGACAATTACATTTCCATTCCATTCCATTCACACTCTGTGCATTTTAGGCTTCATCTTTATGTAGGATGTAGCTGAAATCTGAACATTCTTCGCCTTTGTATGCCAAAGCAGGAAATCAAAGATGAAGTTATTATGTACATACAAAAAGGCTTATAGGCCACCGGAAAATTGAAATAAAAAGCCTATTATTTGAGTACTTGTTTCATTAACTGAACCCTAAAACATATTACAGTGCATTTATAAGACAAGACTAAGGACTGATTACATTTTGAGTCTTTACTTCCGAAAAAAGACAGGAAGACTAGATGGGTAGAAAGGTTCCTATTTGTCTTAACATTTTATGTTTCGGTGTTCTGTTTCCTATGTTACTATTTAATGCAAGAAAATATTTGGAAGATTTTGTTTAGTTGTTTTGCTTTATTTTTTTATAAACAAAAAAGGAAGATTATTTTTGTATTTAAATATTAGAATAAAATTCCATTGTTTTTTTTTCAGTCTGGGTAAGCATTCAAGCACTGCTTTATTATACATGGCCGCCATGTTTTTAGCCTCAGAACAGACTTCATCATAGCTTTGTATCTAATAATGTGTTATCCCAGGTGGACATCCCAGCAGCTCAGAGAAAGCGTTTTACCAGAGCAGAAATGGCACGTGTATTAATGGAAAGGAACCAGTATAAGGAGCGACTGATGGAACTCCAAGATGCAGTACGCAGATCTGAAATGCTGCGGTAAAGTTGCAGTTCAATTTTTTTTGTACAAATAACCTTTAAAACGTCCAATGAGCATTTGTAGTAAATTGATTAAAGAACAGTCTAGTTTCTAAAAATGTATTTTTTACGTTTAAATGCATGTTGAAGTAAATTTTGCGTGGAGTGCAAAGCATTTTAAAGCATTAAATCATGCTTTAGTTATCTAGGTTAGAAGACTCCTATCTTTTTAACTCCTCTCCTTGTTACCACAACTGAAACCAGGATGTTTAACCAGGAAGCATACTTCCTGTACATTCTCGATGGTACTCACATTGAGGTCACTGGGTGCTCAGATCAACTGGAGTAATAGCAGCCAAGCACATGTATGATAAGGAAACATCCGTTTTCACATAGTCCCTAAACAATTCCACAGTGGAGCTGGATCCAAAGAGATGCAGGTTTTGGGTGCAAGAGGTGATGATGCCTTATGGCTCCCATCTGTCTTTGAAAACTTCAGAGGTGTCCCCTTTATTGCACCTCCCAGAAGATTTTGGGACCAGGTATCCACTGTGGCTCTTCCAGAGCACTTTTTTTTACTTTGGATACCAAAGCACCAGCACCCCGAACGTCAATAGAAACATGTGATTGGCTGCTTCTAATACCATTCATTTCAATACAATTGCTACTGAGCATGTGTATAAGGTTTACACAAGAGTGGTCCATACTTTTCTTAAATACAAATGGAAAAGGAGTTAAATTTACCATAATATTTGGCATTCTACACCATTGTTGCTTGACGTCTTGTGTAGGCATAGGAGAGTGGTCTATTTCAGTTGCAGCTGTGCATGGGACTAGAATTCCATTTATTATATAATTATAATTGTCATTTATCTTTACAATAATGCCAAAGGTAATACATTTTGCTTGTGTAAAAATAACTAAAGAAAAACAGGACCGACACTCTTAAAAATACATAATTATTACCCTCATTATCAATACTAGTATCAGCAATTATAGTACCCAGCGTTGCGCAGGAAATTAGGGATCTTGTTAGTAAACTCTGTATGCATCTGATTTGGTGGTGTCTTGTTTACCGCTGATTGACATAGGTATGAAATTAACAGTGCCCAACATTTGTTTTCAGGAGAATGGAACCATTTTTAATCGAGGATAATGTTTTGACTTATTAAAATGTTTGAGTTCTGTAATATTTGAAGCCAGGGGCGTAACTAGACACCACAGGGCCCTGGTAAGAAAATTCTCCCCGGGCCCCCGGGTCCCAATGTGCCATCATTGCCCCTCACACAACTGGTCTTTGCCCCTTGCCCCCCGTTCCAACATAAAACATATGCAAACACACAAATTACACACACACTCATATTCACTAACACACACTCCATCTCACCACACTTACGCATCCACACACATCCTTGCTCATGCGCATACAAGTGCACATCCATGCTCACACACACAAGTACACAACCATGCTATGTATATATATATATATATATATATATATATACATACACGTATTTGCTCGATATAAAACCTCCTTTTTGACCTTGATAAAGGAGAGAGCTAGCTGTTTATTCGCTAAAATAATAGTTGGAGGGATAGTTCGCAGTAGAGATGTAGTTTGATAGCACAAGCAAGTTTCTGACGTTGAGGAGTTAAACACATATCTATCCTGACATCTCTTCTGTTGGCGGGGTGGGCAGAGGGGGCCATGGTCCCCCCATACATCTTGCTGTACTTTTTTTATTTGAGTTTTTTTTACAGCCACGAGGGAGCACTGATTGACCTGGAGGAGAGAGGCTCTAAGCGGTTGCTTACGTATTTATGAGCAACTGCTTGGCGCCTCTCTCTTCCACGTCAATCAGTGCTCCCTCGTGGCTGCAAAAAAAAGAAAAACAATGTACAGTGGTTGCACCCCTCACTCTCCTCCGTGAGGCCTCAGTCTTGGTCGTGATGCTGGCGTTTCATGCTGAGTGCCGGAATATGACGTTGTATACCGGTGCTCAGCAGTGAAGCAGCGCGTACCGCGCCAGAGCAGCGAGACGGAGGCCTTGCGCTCCTACCACAGGACTTCTGCAAGGTAATTGAACTACAAAAGGGGGGAGAGGGAGAGTAGATAGTGAGAAAGGAGGGTGATAAGAATATTGAAATAAAGACTGAGTGAGAGAATTAATGAATTAATGTGTAGATGCATTGTGTGAATGAGTGAGAGAATGAATTAATTAATGTCTACCCGGAGACTTGGGGTAAAACCTAGTATTTTCTCAGCTCTAAGGATTATCCCACATTTTGGTTATTTTAAGCAATGTGAACATTATTAAGGTGACACCAAAGTGTCCCATGCAGCCTCACTAGCGAAGAATGCATATTAATGTACATTGTGAATATACATTCTTCAACCTGTCCATGGCTATCCCCAAGCCAGCTCTGCAGCTTGCGTAATCTATCCATGCGTTTGCAAGGGGACGACTGCTCAGCATATACTTTTAAAGTATACATTTTTCAATACTTTTGTTTACAATAATTGTGTTATTACTGACCATTTTAAGTTGTTTGTAATATAGCATGGCTAAGCATGTTGATTACCATTGTTTGATTACATTACATACATTCACATTTATAGATTACATAGTGATGCTCAATATATATTTAAGTAGGAGTTTTATTATTTATTTTTTCTTTTATTTAGGGCTTCAAAAGATATTCAGACTGTCCAAATGAAGAAATCTTCATTCTGGAAAGTGTAAGTGAAAACCTCAAACAGACTTCTTGAAATGTGTAATTTTAGTAATTCACAGTCTAAACGTCCAGTCATTAGACTCGTTGGCATGACTTGAATGAGTTGTCATAGTAAACGCAATAAGAAAGATCATGCAGTGTGAGTTTGCAGGGATTAAATGTCATTCCCTCTTTCACCATCGCGATGTATAGACTTGATTTTGTATTGATTCTTGAACTGAATAGATGGATCGTACTTTAGTAATCATAAATGTCTTAAAACACTCAGGTAGATTTGTTTTATATATTGTTTTCATATATTTGATATCATCTAGATTCTTATTTGCATGTAACAAGTTGTGTTTTGTCATAAAAACATATTTTAATAGCTTCCGGTCATGGCAGTAGCCTTCTTGAAATAGAAGTCGTCAAGTATAACAACATGAACTTGCAGACCAACAATACACATTAATACACAACCAATAGTCCCTCTTGTGTTTTTACACTTACATTACTGCCAATCGCACTACAATAGGAGTAATTGGGGAAGACGTTTAGCCTTAGCATTGAGAATTAACATTTTTTTTTGTCCAGGTTTGACCGGCTTTTTAGCTCTTCAAGTGCACCCCCGGGAAAACTGGCAGCAACAGACACCGCTCTTCCTCTTTCCGCGATAAACCGAAACCGACCTAACTCTACTTCAGTGCCTTCTCTGAGCCAGGAAAGCAGTACTGTACACAGCAATTCTGTGAATTTTCCCCTTCGTGCGACTTCACATGCAGAGTAAGTACTCTTGTCAACCGTGAACACGATTTCATAGATACCTATAGTTTAACACATAAAGTAATTTCGCTGCCACATAATGAGATTGTGCTTGTCAGTAAAGTCCACTTTATACCTGTATTGAAATGTCCCATAGTAGGTTTTGTTCATTATTTTTGTGGTTTTCTCATTTTTTTTTTTTTTATTTTTTAAAATGAAAGAATATAAAATATAATCTGCAGGTGACGTTTTAGCCTTTTCGAGACCCGAAGCAAAAGAAGGTAGCCTGTTAAAGGAGCACAACTTGTTCTGTTTGTTATAATATATTCTTCTGCTTTGAAAACTTACTTCGCTATATTTCTTGTTGACAATTATATGTATATCTAAAAATTCTAGATTGAGCCACCTAGTGATTAGCGCTGTCTTTAACCACAATATCATTGTCTAATCTCAGGGAAGCTGATGGATTGCCACTACGGGGGAAGAAGCATGAGCTTTACCGCCAGATTCGTTCCCACATTTGGAAAACACATGGAAGAGCACAGCTCCATGGCTGGAGCCATCCTATTACAGGGAATAAGGTGATTAGTGGGCAAACCTACAATTTAATGTGTTTCCATTATTTATACCAATGTGTGTGTGTGATTCTACATTAGAAATCCACCTTATGTGAGATATCTTAATATACTATTCAGACGATTTTGATGATTCCTTTTCACTTGATTTGGGATGGCCTATGGAGTAATTCTGGGATTCTGGGCCAGGGTAGTTCAAGATCACAAGGAGACCAAGAAATAAGGATAATTTGATTACAAAGTTTACAGCTTTTATTGTTTTAGAGAAAGGGCTATTGCAAGTAAATGATGTTCAATGCAAAGTTCCATTCCATTTTAAATGTAATAGCACAAATAGGTGCAAAATAAAAATAAGTCTATTGAATCCAGCCATCACACAAAGATTGGCAGTGTGATGTAATGAAATTAAGGGTCAGATTCAGTAACCTGAAACCACATATGTTTTTTGTTTTGTAACAAATGCTGTTTTATACCTCAGGGAGATCAGCAAGTTGCAAATGAGATCAAAGGTGTCCCAGTATTAACGCAACTTCGTCTTTTGGATCAAAAAGATCCAAGCACAAAGGTACATTTATTTTTGGAATGCTGGTTAGTTTAAAAATGGGGAAAAAACTATTATTAATTTATGCTTAATCAGTTCAATGCATTTAACCATGTCAGGTGATGTCATGCTAATGCCTTTGGATGTACCCAACATCTAACACTACAAGTAACACTGTTATTACCTTACCCACTTACCTTAAGCAGAGGTGCGTTTAGCCTTTGCCTACTGGTGATAACGGTTAGAGACCCCCCCAGCAGTCGTTTTCCTTGCAGGATTCCTCACCTCTTTTAGGGGCTCTCGTTACTGCTGCCCTTCCTGCACCCCTCCGTGACATAACCTGCGCCAATGACCGTTTAGAGACTTAGATACAAAAAGTAGAATATTAGATTTCTTTTTATTCACTCTGACATTTGCTAAATCAGTAAATAATAGTGGAGAACACACTGATAATCTGAAAATCCCAATTGAACATTAATGAAAAGGGTCATGTTTAAATTAATAAACCATTTAAATATTGCTTTTCTTTGACAACTTGAAATGATTCTGCAATTCATTTAGATGTTGTTGTTTGCTCTTCAAGTGTTGAATAAGGTTATTATTTCACTTCACATGTTGTAATGGTAAAAGTTAAAAAACAAATGTTACTACTACGTAGAGTAAACAAACCTGACAGCAGTGTTGTAAAAAGCGTAATTGTCTTTTGCTGTTTTGATCTTATTATATTCCCTCTTATAGCTTTGGTGTGCAACTGGTGTAATGGGTGCTGCAAGTAAGGTAATCAAAGTAAATGTACATACGATTTGTGTATATGTGTGTATTTTATGCACATATTTTAATCTATATATTTTTTATAATCTACAGTATATGTCACTGATATGTGCAAGTGTCTATACATACACACATAATTATTAGAAACCCACCTTATGTGTATAACGTGACAGAAAGTTATTTTGATGGGTTTTTCCCCCCAATCAAGCTTTTTCTTCCATTTTGTTGAGATGCTGCCCTTTTTTGTGCTGGTAACATTTTGTGATAAAGAAGGTGAAATAACAGTAGGATGGAAATTGGTATTGTACATTTGATTGTACGTTATAGACATTAGACTTTTGCACAGCACACATTTTTGCCACTTTTGAGACGCAAGACTGGTAAAGAGAGGGCGCTATGGTCTTGCTGAAGTTGGTGCAGCAGGGGAGGTTTTTGTTGGCAGCGAGGGCCTCTAGCAGAAGGTCTCCTCAGTCATGGAGAAGGAAGCACCTCCGATAGATAAGCTGTCCAAGCAGCCATGTCAATTTATTGGACTGCTGCTTTCACCATGCTCTAGGGTAGGCTGGTACGGTGGGTGTTCCTGCCTCACTGCTAGGGAAGGCTGAGGCCTCACCATGACCTTTGTTGTGGCTGCTGCTATTGGCAGCTGTAGTGGGTTTGCTGTTTGCGCCCATGCTGCTAGTTTACCCCTAAAGCAAATCTACGCTGTGTGTACATAGGTGTTCATACCCAAAATGAGGAGATACCCCAGCTCACTAACATACGAAACCACACCCATCTCCCACCATTTCAAAATTGTTCCACACATTAGTACAGTGTTGCCCACCATACAAAATAGCAGTGGTGCTACTGTTGTTTTTTTTTCATGGCAGTATTAGTGATGGTGGTAATACTTGGTGGTAATACTTGGTGGTAATACTTGGTGGTAGTACTTGGTGGTAGTACTTGGTGGTAATACTTTGTGGTAGTACTTGCTGTGTGCTGTAAGACCGCTTGGACACGCAGTGCTCTCGCAAACCTCAGTTTTGGGCAGCAATTTAACACTAGGTAAGATATATAATCTTACGGATTTCGAAAAAAGTAAAGTTCTCCCCAAAGATATACACAATAGGTGGGTTTTTTAATATATGTGTGTATATGTTATTTGTAAGGGCAGTTGATATCCACCAAATATCCCAAAATAGCAGCACAAAAGCATGCACATATTTTGTAAATGGATTAAGAGCATGAAATAGAACATTTTAAAATTAATTTACAAAAGCAAATTAATAATTATTTTTAGTTCTACTGCCAATTAAATAATTGTGTTTTTTTGTGTTTGTAATCTAATTCCATGGCAGAATGAACACTTGCCAAGTTTAGTATGGATCTGCTCAGGTACCCATTCCGTCAGTGAGATTATGGTGATTGACGCCAGCTCTGCAAACCATGTTATGGATCAGTTTGTGATCCAAAACACTCACATTCTCTGTGTCACGAGTGTCCCAGGTAACTTCTTCTTTATTGATTTTACTGTTATGCCTATATGTTATCTATTAGGATTTACAGTAGTTTCAAATGGTGGTCTGTAATGTTGCCGCTGCACATAGCAGCTTTGTTCATGCCAGTGGCGTGTGAATATGCTGCTGGTGACATGTTGACATTATAAACTGGCTAGCGGTGATTTTTTTTACCATGTTTGGTTGGTTTTCTTTCATTACATAATTTTACAAATCTTTTTTATGTAAATGGTTTGTGCCTTACAATGATTACTACCCGTAAGGTGGGATCTGTCCGCTTTGTCAGTCATGAAAATCTCACGCGGTTGACACTCAAATCAAGACAGTCCTAGTGTTTGCAGGACATGGTGCAAGGTTATATATACATACTATGTATTTACACACACAGTATTTAAGATGCACATACGTTTTTTTGTTGTTTTTTTTAAAACAATTTGCATTTAAAAGTTTTTTATATTAGTTTTATTTCTTTTTTTATCAGTTATTACCCCTCTTCCACTTTCATCTCTCTGCCTATGGAACACTGAAATCTAGAAGCACGGCTTTGCTAAGGGTTAATGAGGATTACTTATAGTTACACATAATGTAACATAGCACAAAAGTATAAGTGTTATATGTATACCATAGCTTTCCGTTTTTAGACTTTCTGTGTTAGTATTGGCCCCATTCAGTTATTCATCTCCTTTGGTAGAACTTGATCTTTATTATTAGCTTTTCTAAGGGTGTAGTTTGTAGGTGAAAGTGAACAGTTACACCAATTGAAAAACTAAATGTAAAAGCTATAGATAGTTTAATAGAATAATTATAAATCAGTATAGATGGTGGCTCATTTGGATTTTCTTTTTGCTTTTAGTTGTTTAATCGTTTAAGCTCACTTATTTAGTGTGACCAGATTTTCTCCTTAACCTTGGGGACACTTATGGAAATTAACATTGTAGCTCTGCGTGAAAATGGTTGCTTAATGGCTTGGAAGCTTGTGGTCAATCTATGTTTTGTCAGAAGTGCCATGTTGGTGCTATGTAGATAAAAGATAATTTATTTGTGTGAAGTGTCATATATTCTCCATGTGTAACTGACATTACCTGTGATAGAGTAAGTATTCTAAGCACCACATATACAAATAGGTAACATTTTCAAATGGAATTCATTTGTGATTTAATTTCTTTAAAATGTATTTCCTTACAATTATTTGCGTCATAAATGTGCAGGTTACAATCTAGATGGTTTGGAATTGGGACGACCTGAAGAAGTACAGAGCTGTGAATACAACAGCAGGGGTGCCACTGTCTGGCTCGGAACGCAGGAAGGAAGGTAAAGAAAATATATTTACACTATTTATATTCATGTCATGAACGTAAGTTGTTGTAAGTCATTTTTTATTTACATTTTGTACACTGTGAAATAAAAATGGCTATATTTATATTATATTTTCAGTGTATTTGTACACTCAGCTGTGAGTAACTGGAGAAATTGTTTGCAGAAAATTCAACTAAAAGATGCTGTCCACAGTATTACGTGAGTTTCTGGATTTTTCTCTTGCGACATACAATTGTTTTTTATGTTTAGTTAAAAAATTGGTCCTGTTTCATGTTACATTGTTGTTGTTGAAGAAAGACAAACGCATCTTACTGGCACGCATTCATGTTGCGCTGCTGATCCAAAAGGCAGAACTTCAGGTTGATGAAAATAACCTCACAGTTCACTAAACGAAGGGGGAGAAAATAACAGCTAAGTACAGCAGAAATGCCTTTTTTGGTTATGATTTCTTGAACACAGTAGGTACCACTGCTGAACAATGACCCAATTTATGTTTGGCAACATCCCCTGATTACAGTAATGCCCTACATATATAGTTTGTATTCTAGATGGTTATATGCATCTCTTACATATTGCCCTGTATTGTATTTTGTACTTGTTTAAGGGGTTTGGATTTAGTGTATTTTTAATATAGCTTTTTACTTTTAGTGGCAGGAATATTTTTTCTTTTTTGTTTTCTCTATAAAGTTTGCTTCCCTTTTTTATTAATATTAGATATATGTAGCTTGCACTCCGCCCTAAATCTAAGCAAAGCGGCCGTGCACTAAAGTCTCCGATGCGGCTGCAAGACTGCCGGGGCCGTCTTTAATGGGGGACAAAATTCTGCAGCAACCGCAATTCCAGGGGTCGCACTCACTTCCGCAGGGGCCCTGCTGCTTACCTGTGCGTTGTTCACACACACACACACACTGTGCGAGCAACGTCTTTTGTTCCTACCAGGACAAGCAGGAACCCAGCAGAGTTTTCCCTGGGGTGGGACAAGAGAAGTTGTTCGCACAGGGTACAAGCAACGCAGAGGGAAGCAACGGCCCATGCGGAAGTCTGCGATTAGCACCAGGAAATCTGCAGTGCAGGTAAGGGGGTGGGGAAGGGTATATGAACAAGTATGCGTGATTGAGGGAATAAATGAGTATCTGTGAATGAATGGGTATCTGTGGTTGTGTATACAAATGAGTGAATGCATAAGTATGTATGTGATAACATGGGTGTGTAAGTGGGGGGGGAAGCATGGCACATGGAGGCTGTTTGAAGCTGGGTTGCCACAGGCAGGTTGTTTGGGGGGGGCAACGGTGGCGAGTCCTGTGCTTCCAGTCTGATATGACATGATACTGAAGTAGGGGCATTCATTTACAAGGGGGTGCTGGCTGGGGGCATCACATAAATCAGTACTAAATGGGGGGCTGGGTGGTGGATAAATATACAATGTGAGGCTCTCTGTACACAAGATTGTGGGGGCATTAGGGTGGCCACATCGGCCATGTTTTCCAGGACACATAACTTTTACATATTGCGGACCAGGCCAGATAAAATGCTGCCCTGCAGTATGGGGGATTCATAGACTCATGGAAGGAACCAACTAGTCAGATTTTATCTTTGCTGGTGGCATCAATACATAAGGGGGGCAGCTGGGGCCATTGCATAAATCAATACTAAAGCAAGAGGCAGGCTGGGGGCATACATTTTTTCTAATGCTCAATCAGTCTTTTAAACTTGGATTTGCTAACATTTATCAATCTGGAACAAGAGTGATAAATGGCCTCAGTACGCCTATGATGATATTCCATTAAAAATCAGCCGTTTCCAGCTACAAAAGTCATTTACAACATTAACATTAACATATATTGTATTTTTGAGCAATTTGGCATTTTAATGGACAAAAATTGCTTTCAAAAACAAGGACATTTCAAGTGTTCAAACAAGTGACCACAAACTTCTGTATGTATTCTTTTACCTTTTCCAGCAACATTGCTGTTTAGCCAGTCACCATAATCATTGTGTTTCCTGTTTTTGCTATTTCATTCAAGTGTTTAATGTATGATTTTTATTGACAACAGGCCTGCCAATGGTCGAGTAATTGCCACTTTGGGAGATGGCACTCTTGCAATTTTTAATCGAAGTGCTGGTAAGGAGAATATCATCCTGTTTTAATTTGTTTTTCATAGGGAATTTTTCGGTTAAATAAAACTTTTTTCTCTTCTTGCCTAAAACTTTTTTTGTTTGATATTAAAGTGTTATGACATGATTTGTCGCTGTTTGTGCATTTTTTCCCCCCACTTAGAAACCAAGGCATTCATAGCTACCTTGCGGATCTTTTTGGGGTAAAAATAGGCTACTTTCTATTTTAATGGCTTGGCTATCTTGCAGAAACCATCAGATGAGTTTCTTCACTACAAGGAAAATAAGAGAGTATGCAGGAGAATACAAATAAATGTATTTTGTAGAGTAAAGTGTAGATTTTCGATAGATATATCATGCTAAATTATGCTATGGCATATATTGAGTTTTGTATGACAAAGCTTGTACTTTTTTTTTCTCTGTTTCCAAGACAGGAATTGGGACCTTGAAAACCCAAAAGTTGTTGACCTTGGGAGACCACAGCAGTCCATCCGTTGTTCTGTGGCTGTCAATAATGAAGTGTGGTGTGGGTACAGGAATAGGATATATGTTTTAGAACCACGGACTGCTAAACTCAAAGTAAGACATGCCACAAAAAAATACAGAAATGAAAAAACACCCTCGAAAGCATGAACAAATGTCATTTTGTTGTATGCCATATTATTCAATTACAATAACTACTACTCTGATTTCATTTACAATAATAACTACTACCACGGCTACTTCACCTCCCTGTCTCATAACCCTAAACAAGTCTTTAGTACTTTTAATTCCCTTCTTCGACCTATCCATACTACCCCTTCCACTAACCGTAATGCCTCTGACTTTGCCACAGTTTTAATTTTGATATGAAGTATCTGCACAGTCACCATCGTGCCCTCACCCTCCTTCTGACTATGTACCCTCTTCCCACTGACCTTTTCTTCCTTTGCTACTTTAAAGCAAATCTCTGCTGTTACTCAAGAGGAGGTTCATGCTCTTTTTCTTTCCTCTTGTCCAACCACATGCCCCCTTGACCCGATCCCTTCCCATCTTACCCAGTCACTTTCATCCACTCTTCCCCCTACTCTAATCTTAAACCTCTCTCTCTACTGGATCTGTGCTAATCCTGCTGGACCTCTCTGCTGCTTTCGACACTGTAGACCACCCTCTTCTCCTTCAAACTCTTCATGCTCTTGGTCTCTGTGACTTGCTCTCTCTCCTGGTTTACTTCCTACCTCTCTGGGCATACCTTCAGCGCCTCCTCTCCCCCTCTCAGTCGGCGTACGCCAAGGCTCAGTTCTAGGACCCCTTTATTGTACTCAAACTTTCGTATCCCAAAAGAGACACATTTTAACCCCTTCAAGACCGGGACGTACCTGGTACCTCATCCATGATACGCGATCCAGTGTCGCTTTGAACACTGGGATCGAGAGGGGTGTCCCCAGCGATCCGTAGCAGCCACTCCCTCTCAATTCCATGCACGTGATCGTTTTGCAGAGAATCACGAGCACGGAATTTAAATATTTAAAAAAAAAACTGCGGCCTTCAAGGGAAGACGCAGTTTTCCAACGCCGGTCCGGAAGGGGTTAAATGAAGTTTTCAACGTTAATTTAAAAGTATAAATTAAATAGAATGCTGTTTAGAATGTTTGTTTACGTTGCTTTCGCAAACTTGAGCAGAAAAGCTTATTTCGTGCTGTTTTCCGTTTTGTAATTTTTTTGTAGAAATGGTTTGAAGCAACGCCACGAACAGAAAGCCAGGTACGACACCTAGCAGCAGCTGGGCAAAGTGTGTGGGTATCCGTTCGTCTGGATTCTATCTTGCGCCTTTTCCATGCTGAGACAGGGCAACTTTTGCAAGAGCTTGAAATGCATCCCTTTATTCAGAGAATGTTGGGTGAGTAATTTAGTGGGATATGATGATGATGTTTTCTGACAACCCTGTTTATTTGGTAAAAATTGTTTTTTAAATCACAGCCCCTATCTAGTTGAAAATGTTATTGCAAACCCGATTGAGCATCTCCTTCAAGGGCTGAGCTGATGATTATAATGACTAAACCAGCAGTGATGTATCAATTGTGGGTGCTGCACTAGGCCTAGTCCAGGGCACCACCCAGCCACTCCCTGGACCTCTGTGACCACCATCTTTATTGCTGAGCACTTGCATGTGATGTCAAATCTGCAGCAACTGTGTGATGCCATCATGCCCATATGGCCCACTCTGAGAAGTGTTTCCAGCACCTTGTAGAAAGTATGCCACGAAGAATGAAGGCAGTTCTGAAAGCAAAAAGGGGTCCAACCTGGTACTAGCAAGGTTTGCCTAATAAAGTGGCCAGTGAGTGTAGATCAAATAAATAATGCATAGAAACCCTAAATTACAGACATAAATCACAGGTCGCACACCCCAAAGGCCAGCCCTGGCATCCACAGCCCACCTAGATTAGATGCATAAGAACTTTCCATCTTTTTCTCCAAGCAGCATGCCTTTGCCATTGTTGTCCCCCAAAATAGCTTGTCTGTCCTATTCTTGTGCACAAACAAGCTGTCAGTACCCCAAAACAGGCTGCATGTTGCATCTGTGCCTCCTAACAGCCTACCAGAGCCATCTTTGCCCCCCACCAAACACTTACACATCAACATCCTTGCTATCAAACACTTGTACATTCACATATACTCATTTACACTAACTACCGCAACCCCTTACCGTACCTGTAGCTTTCTCTGTGGTGCTTGCACATCTTTTACCACGCAGGGGAAGCAGGAAGGCGGCAGGGTCACGTAACTTAACGTGTGTCCACTGCATTCACGTGGGTGGTAAAAGAGAGGTTGCTTGCACAGTGTGGGAGCAACATAGAGGTAAGATGCGGGGTTGTGCAGAAGTGGCTGCCGTGGCTGTTACGAGCTCAAGAGGCAGCTTTTATCACCAACCTAGGAATTCATGCTCAAATTAAAATATTTTTTCCATTAAACTTCAATTTCAAACTGAAACTGAGCAAGAATATTCAAAGACCGGTTTGGGAACAACTGATTGGTATTGGTTGATGTATTCCAGTATGAATTCCCTTTCCGTGTCCAAATAACACCATTATTGGTTACAGGTTCGGTCAGCGTCGGTTTGTCTATGGCCCAGGTCTCTGCACTGGAAATGTTTTGTGGACGTCTATGGGTTGGAACAGCCAGTGGTGCAATAATTTCTATCCCATTTCCAAGTGGTAAGCAAGATCAGACTATTTATGTACTATATACCTTGTTTGCCAGATTATAGGATGTACCCGATATAGTTTGGTGCTATTTTAAAGAAAAATTTATACACATAAAAGAACATAGAAAACATACACATTAATGGAATGGTAAAACAGTATTTTACCTAATGAACAGGAATACATGTATTTTAACCTTTTTGGTATCTATTATGCAGTAAGTCCTGCTTTTGACAGGATATGTTATATACAAACAGAAATTTGGAAAACCAATAGCCATTTTAAGGTCCCCGCTTAATTCATAATGCACCTTACTTACGCCACTCTGCTCCCCAGATATGCCACTCTGCTCCCCAGATATGCCACTCTGCCCTTACCCCTAGGCTTACCAACGCATTCCCCAGACTTGCCCCCAGACTCCCTGGTGTCTAGTGGGGGCAGCCGGTGGACGTCTGCGAGATGCACGTAAACAACCTCTGCTGCTGCCCCCCCTCCCTCTGAGGCTTCTATGACAGAGCACTGGAAGGTCATGTCACGCTGGCACTCCGTCATGGAAGCCCACAGTGGAAGTGCCGGCAGCAGCAGAGGTTGTCTGCATGCATCGCGCAAACGTCCACTGGCTGCCAGAGAGGAGGATCCCCCGCAGCACTGAAAAATGGTAAATGAAAAAGAAAAAAAACACCTGACCGTCGCCCGGAGCTGCATGTCCCAGGTGTTGGGCGATACGAAATTCAAAAAATGGTCTAATGAGCTTCTTGGACCATATGTCCTATCTCAGTCACAATGCTTATGCATGTGATGGCAGTTGTAGCTCACAAAAGAGGTGCCGTGCTTGGGGACATGCTTATTTCCCAGAGTGGTTATTTCTTAAGCATTATTATGGGATTTAAACCCTTCTTACGTATGCCTGCCCTGCATTTTTTGTGTGTGCTGTGACCTACCGGCAGAGTATGCAATTATATATACAGTATATTGCATACATTTCAAAAACAAAAATGTTTAGCTAGATTTGCAAATTATAGGGGGATATTACATTTTTTTGTGAAAGTTTGAGAAGCTAAAATACACCTTAGCCAAGAAAATGTGCTAATTTCTTAATTTCTGATGGTTCGGTCTTCTCCATCACCTCTCATGTTTAATAATGTTATGGTGCTCTCTTTATTTGTTTTTCTCCTGCTTACTTGCTTTAATATATATATCTCACTCTGTTTACCTTGCTCACTTCTTTAGTAGTTTACTTTAGCTTTCCTTTCTCCTCACATTTTAGTTGACCTCTCTAGTGTCTCCCTTTAGATATAGTCTTATATTTTATCTCTCCCCTTGTGACCCCGCTTTAGCTCAGCTTCCCCGCCCTGATAAAAAACATAACGTAACAACCGTTTTCATAAAAATGTCCCCAAGATACATATACTATACAGAAGCTGTGTTGATACATGTTGTAATTCTGGGGCAATTCTTTCACAGAACAGCCAGGAGAAGGTACAGAGAGCCCAGTAAGAGATTCGAATTGTTTACTGGAATATGCACAGGTCTCTTTTCATGGTCACAGGGATGCTGTGAAGTTTTTTGCATGCGTTCCGGGTAAGAACACGCTTTTCCTATCATTTTACACGTAGTATAAACTGCTATGTGATCAATGTTTAGCACTTATTGGCTGTATTCAGTGTGAGAGATAAACAATAGATCACACCTGAAAAGAATGAGATAGAAAAGGCTATGTGTTTCATCTCAGTTAGTGTGTTTTATTTTATTTGTTTTGTTTAAAATTTGCGTGGATTACTGTTTCATTTCTTGTGATGGATTTATCTCTAGCGTTGAATCTCGCCTATTCTTATGTAAATGTCAATTTCACATGAATGCACTTAAAAATTAGTACTTAGTTTGAAAAGTTTATGTACATGACGCTTTTATTCAAAATTTCTTCTTGAAGGCTGCATGAATGCCCCGATGCCAGGAGGGGGCAGTGAAATTACAGAAAACTTTAACATGTTGGTGATGAGTGGAGGGGAAGGATACATTAACTTCAGAATAGGTATGTGCGACTTTTGTTTGTTTCTTTGGAAACATATAGTTTTGCATAAACTATTATTACTTTCTTTTATTTATATAGCGCTATCAATTTACGCAGCGCTTAATACAATACATATATTCAAGGGGTATGACAAGACGAGAATTGCCAGACTAAGACAAACCGATACATTAGGTGTAGAGGGCCCTGCTCGCAAGCTTACAATCTTGAGGACTAGACTGGAAATAGACTAGGTTTATTAAGAAAATTAGTTTGAAAATCCAACCTTTATCAAAGTCTACTTATATTCAGACTTCCACCTTCCAGGATTTTTTTGCCTGCACCTGTGTTGCCTTCCTGTGTTACGAGCCGTGTGAGCTGTAGTATGTTAGTGAGAGACATGTTGTAGCCTATTCATTTTTGCTGGTAATACATTGCAGGTGGCAACAAGGCAAAATAATTACACAGATTTTAACCCCTTCACAACAAAGCCAATACATATGCATATATACATATCTTGAAGCATATATACACATATATATATATGCTTCAAGATCACTTGCTGGTTGAATACAGATACTGCATTCAACCATGCAAGTCAATACAGCCCAGCTTACTAATTACTATGTGATTAATAAGATATATATATATATATATAATATATAATATATATATATATATTATATTAATAAAACTAGCTTAAATAAAAACGTGGTAAAAAAATTATCTTGTGATGTCACAATCAGGGGAACCATCTAGTAAAAAAAAGAAGAAAAAAATGTTTTTTATTACGCAAGTTCTAAAGTTGGTGCTGTATTTTCCTAAATATCACAGCATGGAAAGAGTTAATACCAACGCTTAAAATACCCTGGAGTGTCTAGTTTTCAGAAATATATGGTGTGATGGGGTAAATTGATTTGGCTGGCGTGAAAGATGTGCGAAATTGGATATGGGGGCAGGCTGACTAGATGTCAAAATTACAATTTGAAAAACTAAAATGTGCATGTCCTAAATGTGACCTTTTAGCCCCAAAATAACCCAGACAAATCTATGCATGTGTGGTATTGCTGTACTCAGGAAATGTTGCTGAACACATTGGGTGTTTGTGAGTGACCTATACCAGCAGTGTAAATTTAGTATAAATCCTCCTTTAAGAAATGCACTCACATGTACAGGAGCCTGTAAATGCCAGTTCTAGTATATCAACTGTTGTTCATTTCTCCATAATAGAATTCATGTCCCTGGTGTCAGGCGATACGAAATTCAAAAAATGGTCTAATTAAATTAGATGAAAATTACAGCTAAACACCAACACTGCAAAAATGTTAAAACAGCCATTGTCACAGAGTATACTACAATGTCACTAAGGGGTTAATTGTAAAATAAATAGTGTTCTAATGTTTTTTTTTTATTATGGTAACCCAAAATGCAAGCCTCCTGTTCATATATGTAAAACATTAAAACTAACCGTCCACCACACTAATTAAAAACAGTAAAAATAACCTGTTTTTAGCAGAAAAAATCTAGATGTAAAAGAAATGTTTGTTTTCAAAATAATAATAAAAAAAATTGAGACATGGGACCCAGGGAGGCACTGTTTTCTTTGTGTTCTCTGCCTTTCCAGCACATGATCACAATGAAAAAGAGAGAGACTGAGACAAAGACAGGGCTCATAAGCATTACTTTTGTAATCTCATGTTGTCCTTCATGTGGTTTGCTGTAGAAGCGATCACAGGAGTAGAAATGAGGGGGATTGGCTCTAGTCTAGGTTGACCACTTGGGTGGTGGAGCGATCAGCAACAACGGTATCCTTACGATCACAGCGACGTGGGAATGAATTTTACAGATAACGTACCAAGTATATCACAGGGCCTGCAGAACATTTTTTTAATCATGTACTTGGTACCTCGTTTGGAGCATGAACGTAAGGCTTCTCGCCTTAGTCTGAAAACCCACCGGCAGTAGAGAGAAGTGTTGCAGCCGTAACTAATTCTCAGGACATCACAAAAGGGAGAAAACACTTTGCATGTTTCACATCTATAGGCACTGCATATGATTAAGCATCTGTGGGTGTGAAACATGTAAGGCAACCATGGTTGAAGCATCTACTCCATTGTGAGTGCAATAGTGAGTTTTTATACATTTATTAATCATTAAACTTGTCCTGAAAAAATGTAGGCTTCTGTGTTTAAGCTGTTGTTGTCATCTACGTGTAGCTATAGAACTACTAGGAAAAATATAAAGTTTCCACGATTGAAAACTTTTGTTAGAATGCAGTTTTATTGCTACTGATTCTCACGCCATAGCATTTGTTCTGGTGAATTATTTCAACAGCTGGTGGCACTTGGAACTTAACAGTAAGTTTGGGACATGATTAAAACTTCTCCTTACCTGGAAATCATTATACTTACAAAACACTTGCAGAAATCTGAAGTAGATGTTTATCTTCGACGTGATTATTTCATGTTGTTGATTTTAAAAAAAAGTATTAGTATTGCCATACCTGGGATTTTCCTAGATATTGTCCGCCTCCTGCTCAGTATAGGAGTCAGGCCTGGTTGCTCCTAAATGAGCATGAGCTGCCGGAGAGTATATGGTTAGTGTGTGTAACTGGGTGGAAAGTGAACAGAATACGACACCGCTCCCCAACCAGATGATAAAAGGCTGCTTTGTGTTCTGGTAATCCGCTATGATACCTGAATGCTTTAAGCGGGGCCAGGCCTAGGGTCAGTACCTGGATGCCCCCAGGTGGGTGTTGCAATATTGCTTACTCCTCCCCTTAACATGACCATTCTAACCACACCCATTTTGTACCTCCTTTTGGCCCCCAACTTCCCCATGTAACATGTCACTCACTTCCCACAGTGCCAAACAGGTCATCAATGATATATTTGCCCCCAAACAGCATTACACTAAATGTGTCAGTGACTGACTTTAAAGAAGCTGCTGAGCCATAGCTAGCTCTTTTTGCACCTGAGCCAAGAACAGAAAATTGTGCCCCTTTGCTATATATTTACCAAGGTTATTTTGAGGAAAGTAGATAAATAACATGGAAATTCATGATATTAGACCTGCAGATAGTAAAAAAAAACACACCAAAATAATGGTAACAGTTCCCCAAAGTTTTTATTCACATTTTGACACTGAGGGTGGTACTGTATAACTCCCATCAATATATACTGAGTCTGATGGTGGGACAGTATAACTCCCACCAACATACCAAATACATCTCCCTGCACATGATATGTTTACTTCCAAACGGCTCCCGTGCTGGCTTTGAAAATGCTGGGGACGGGGGTCTCTTCAGATCCCTGTGCACATCTGTTTAAGTACCCACATTGATTTCAATGGAAGCATTTTGCTGCCACTGATTGGCCGAGCTGCATATTTTATGCCAGGTAAGTGCTTTTTTCTTTTCTTCATTTTGGAAGAATGCATATTAAAGTACTCAATATGTATTTTTCTATAGCGAGGATGTTCCTCCTAGATTGTCCCTTTAAGAAGCTTTGTCAGTTATTTTGGAAGCTCTTTCTTTTGTGTCAAATGACAATTGTCAGTGGGGAAAAAATATGAATCCGGAAAATTGTGTGTGATTAAATAAATATTTCGATTTATTTTACTAGGAATTATGTTTTAATGCAACATTAAATGATAAAAGTGTTAAATTGACCGAGATGAAGGAACAGCACCTTTAATTGGCTAAAGTTATTATTAAAAAGTCACTATTTTGTGTTGCTCGCGGTAATATACTTTTTATTTCTTTATGTATGTGAGCATCTCTTGTAATTCTCTGTATGAATCTAGGAGACGAATCTGGGGATGCTGGTGAAGGTTATGGAGAACTTCTAATCGCAAACCCAAGGAGCAGAAGAGCGGAACGAAGCCATCTGATAGTATGGCAGTTACAGACTTGAAAACGTATCAACATGTGAATGATGTTTTGTTTGTTTTTCTTAACAAATTTTGTGTTCGAAACAAATATTGCAGAAATCTATTTTTTCATAAACTGAATGAAAGCTTAATGCTTTATGTGGGACTTTGGTAATGTCTGCCTGCTCTGATTACAAAGTATTTGCCTTAATGTGACAAGAACGTATTGCCTTTGTGGGCTTTTGTGCAATTCAAGTCTTTGGAATAGACGAAGAACTATGCTGGAAGTTATTTTTTTTTTCGTTTTTATATTAATTTTGGAGAGTTTCACATCTCATGTGGTTCCTATTGTATTGACAATGTGGCTTTGTGGTTGCCAGTTACAGGGTATTATTTTTTTGCTCTGTGTGATGTTATTTGCACTGCATCTAATTAGATCAGTATTCTAATTGTACATCAGATTAATGCTAACACAGTCGGTATGATGTATTCTATGATGTTTTCACCTGTTCTAAACTTATTTATTATTCCCATTTATTACGCCAGTGTTTCTTCTGATCTGGGAAATGCAGACTAGCACACTACTCTTAGCATTAGTACTGACAGATTATTTTATGAACCTTGCTGGCGCAGGATGTATAAGCATCTCTCACCTCTGAAAGGAGCTATACGGTGGAGAGAAGACAATTTGATCTCAGGGCTTTCTGTACTGATCCTATACCAGCAAATGTCTGTTTAGGCACAAATATTCATTACATTTTTTTACATGAAAAGCTGTTGGGAGGGGGGGCAGGCCTTTTACATACAAAAAGTAGACCTTAAATTAGTATATGTTCTAGAGCTCTATGGGATTTGGTGAAATTTATATTGAATATTATCTAACAAATGCTGAGATAGGTGATTTAATTTATCACCTCCTATTTAGTTTGATCGAGGTTCTATATATAATTTTAATATTTTTTTTGTCTTGATGCTTTTTGTTCAAATTGCAAGCTATTACTGACACATTATTTCATTCATAATGTAATGAAGTTCTGTTTTGCTTATGATGATGTAGTTACCTGTAATGTACATACATTGAATCAATATACATCTGAAAAGTTCACCTGCCTATGCATTGCTGTGTCCATTTCTTTTTAATCCTTGCAGCTCGTAGAGGTTTTACTGTGAAAGGGATTATATGATAACTTTTTCTGGAAGTGAACCACACAGAGTTGCTTACGTGGACATCCACCCGTTTTACCGTTGATCTGAACAGCCTTCCTGCTATTTGCTCGCTAGACCACATGGCGGCGCTCTATCACATCCATGCACTTTTACATCTTGGATACATGGGTAACAGGACTAAAAATTTCTGAAAAAACGTAATAATCTATCTGACTTTATTATTAAAGGGGCTGTTTAATCCTCAAGCCTCTTTCAGATACGTTGTCTAACTTCTATTTTATTAAGTCCATGGGGCTAACAATTACACTTCCTGTTCGTTATTTCTATACTATATGTTGGGAAATTATCCCAGTAATGGTACTCTGTCATTGTACCATATCTGTCATAACTTTTATGCTGACAACTATGTCTGTAGTTACAAAAAGATATCTAACCCGAGCAGTTGCATTTTACATTTTAATGTGAAATTAAAGAGCCCGGCCACTTTTTACTATTTGCCAATAATCTAGTTTGTGCAATTATGGTACATTGTAGAACCTGTTAATATGAGGGCTTGCCTAATATGGAAAAAAAGGCTTGTTGTGGTACTGGATGACGTCATATTTTAAAATGTTACTTTAGCAAGCCTTTTGTGCACAAATCTGCATGTCTGTGTTAATCCATTCATGTACATATGGTGGGCCATGACCCAGATGCAGACCTCCAGAGTTGTATGTCTCCTCTGGCCTGCCTAAAACCACATTGGTTGAATTGCCTTAATGGTGACCTGCCCTACCCTCTTGGCTCTCCTTGTACCCAAAGATAGAGACACACATATACCTATTGTGACAAACCCTGTAGCATGAGGGCCACACGTCACTTTTTAGGGGTCCTAAGCACAGTCCTCTAGGGCAATCAGTGTTAGGAACAGCAGCTTTGAACAAAACAGCGCTTTATTTTAACCGCTTAAACCCCAAAACCAAATCATAAAACAAAAACCTAGCTCCCAATTGGAGCCCTCTCTAACTAAACTACGCTGGTGCAGACTGACCAGCCTAATCACCCACTATCTCAACCTCCCAGCCAGACCCAGCTACGCCAGGCTCTGGAAAACCTCCCCCAGACAGCACACACAATGTCCAGGCAGGTGATGCCTCACTTGGCTCAGGGATGATCTTGTTCAGGGCCTCTCCTTGCCCTGGGAGCTCAGGGAACTTCCTCTTCCCCCAACAGTCTCCCTGAGTATCAGGCTCCAGGGGTTTTTAATGTCCAGCACCTGTGCCTGATGCCAGCTTCATATAAATCCCGGACCGGATCCTGTGGACTTCTTGCCTCCTGGAAAACCCGGGATGGAGTTTCCACAAAATGGGGAAATGGAGCATTGGCCCACCCTGCTCTCCAATTGCTCCACCCCAGGGACCCATATGTATGATCTGGATAGCACCTGTACCCAAATGCCACACTAAGCATCTCCCTGGGGTTTACACTGTCACATAATACATATATATTTGTGTTTTTAATGCAGTGTTGGTTTACTGATTAGGGGTAAAAACAGGGAAGGACTAATAACATTAACAGGATGGAGCACGAAGAGGATCCAGTTTTTATGTTGCTTAAAATCCTTCGATACACTCCAGCCATCATATACAATTAAGGGCATATGATAGTTTACAGGTGCATTGGGGATTCATGACAATCACCTCTATTTGCTGTCTTTCCCACCCAGATATCTACATTGCAGAAGAGGCTGCAAGATATTTACATTGCATACATATAGCCAGACAACTTCAGGGATGCGAGAGTTCTAAATGGAATCCTCTGCACACATTTATTTCAAATTCATATTCAGGGTCGAATGTGGAGAGTTGGGGGGGAGGGGTTCTCAAGTCAGTTTTTTATGGACATTAACCCCTTAATGACAAAGCCTGTACATGTACGGGCTCAAAATGCATTGTTTTCAATGGGTTTAGGGACCGCCCATTGTCCTTAAGGGGTTAAAATCATGTTTATTAAAGTAGTTACAAACTACTTTAATATACATTCTTTATTGGTAGAACTGTACAGGCCGTTGGACTATCCCGTTAATACTCTAGACAGACCACAGTGGCTATATGCGGCATTGCAAGTAAAACATTAAAATATGCTTCAGGCAGTTGCCCAAATGCTTAAAAACAGAGAAGCCCCCAAACCTCACCTGGTTATAACTAACCCAAATAATGTATATCTCCACTAATGTAACCCAAAATTGTAATCTTAACTTACTGAATACAGGTTCAAATAAAAATCTGATTTATGTAGAAAAGAAAGGCATGTGTTTTTTAAATAGATATAGTGGTGTGACATTACAATAAATCTGTGTTTCAGTAACATGTAAGACCAAAAGTATTTAGACACTTCTAATTATTGAGTTTAGATGTTTCAGCCACACTCCTTGCTAACATGTTTATACTGTAAAAGCATATAGGCAGCCATCTCCATAGACAAAGATTGTCTGTAGAATTGGCCCTACTGAATAGCTCAGTGATTGCCATAGGATGCCACAGGAAGCTTCATTAAATGAGGCCAACTCCATATTAATGGCCGTAACATCCAGCAGGGTGACCACTCTATCCCTGGCAGTTGTTGTTGTCTTCTTTTTAATAATAGCTTGCTACAAGACTGGCGTCAGGTCCTCAGAGCAAATATCCATACTGCCCAGCACACAGCAGAGTGTACCAGTCCAGAAGCTAGACAAAACACATACTTTATTCAGATAACACATGGCTTTTTCAAAGGCATTAATATAAATTCACATTCTAATTGGGTTAAAAGGGAAAGAGTGGAACAGGGAACCAATTAACACTCAAAAACACGCTAGGAAACCAATGGCACTAATGGATATATTTGGAAAGTGACCAGGGAGGGGGGGATTATGTGAAGTCACCACAAGCCCTCTAACCCGTAATCAGATACTCTGTAGACAGAGCCGGCCTTAGGTGTTCTGGCGCCCTGTGCGGACTACTCCTCTGGCGCCCCCCCCAATCCCAAAAAAGGAATAAAAACTTGTAACAAAACTCCCCTTTCTCACTATCTATCCCCCTGTATCACTATCTACCACCTCTGCCCCTTCCCCTTACTTACCTTGTTGAGTCCTGCAGTGGGAGCGGGAGGCGTCCGTCTTCCCGTGGTGCGCGCTTCACAGCTGAGCGCCGGAACAGCAATCACATTCCTATCATGCCCAGGCATATCCAGATTCCAGGATGTACTCGCAGACTTGGCATGATAGGAGTATGATTGCCCTATCTACCCCTTCTCCCTCCCTTCTCCCCTATCCACCCCTTCTCACTCCCTTCTCCCTATCTACCCCCTTTCCCCTGTCTCACTCCCTTCTCCCTATTTACCCCCTCCTAACTATCTACCCTCTCCCTCTTTGAAGTTCACTTACCTTTCAGGAGTCCTGCGGTGGGGTGCAAGGCCTCTGCCTCCCAGCTCTGCCACTGTATGGAACAGTATAGAGTGATGGGAGTTATGATGTACTTTTAGAGCATAATTAGATCATGAAAAAGACATTGGAAATGGTACAGCATAACCCCCATCACTCTCACACACA
>VKOC01002330.1:0-66676 GCA_009364415.1 Spea multiplicata | reverse complement strand
GGAGGGGGAGGAGCCAGAGTGGTGTATGGGAGGGTGGCTCCCATACACTCCTCTGACTCCTCCCCCCTCCCATACACTGCTCTGCCTCTACCCGGCTTCGTTACTGACCGGCACTTTCCCTGCAGCTTCATAGAAGCCACAGTGTAAGTGAAGGGCAGTAACGGAGGCTGTCATCCTCTCTGTCAGCCTGTGAATGTCTGCATCGCACAGACAGCCTCCGTTACTGCCCTTCACTTACACTGTGGCTTCTATGAAGCTGCAGTGAAAGTGCCGGTCAGTAATGGAGCCGGGTAGAGAGGCAGAGCAGTGTATGGGAGGGGGAGGAGGCAGATGGGAGGGGGGAGAGAGCCGGAAGTGAGAGACCGACCGACAGTGAGGGGAATCCAGGTCCCCTGCAGCGTTGCGGGGGATCTGGATTCCGGTGTTATAATCCGATCTCTGTTTGAGATCGGATTATTATAAGGAGAGGAGTTTTTCAGAGCATTTGCTCTGAAAAAAAACTCTTTTTATAATCGATAAAAATCGATTCGATTAATCGATGATGAAATTCGTTGCCAAAGATTTTCATAATCGATTATTATCGATTTTATCGATTAGTTGTTTCAGCCCTAATTTTCACCCTTATTTTTTCACTCAGAGAGAATACTGAGCGCTATAACCGGGGCCAGTAGTAGTTGGTTGTAACAGCTGTTCGGGTGATGTCATTCCAGGTTATGAATATGATGGCGCTATATAAATCAATAGTAATAACACACATTGTACAGCGCTGCGGAGTAGGATGGCGCTATATAAATCATTATAATAGTAGCCGATTCCAATAAGACAAATCTGAAAAAGAGACCGCTGAGGCTTTGAAAGCTTATGTAAGGCTGCATCTTTTTCTATGCCTTATAAAAGGTTTCCCCTTCTGCTAAAGACCTGCAGCGCTTACAGGTTTCACTCATTTAACCCCAGTTCTGATTTCAAACATCTTCTGGGTGGAAATGTTTGGTGGGGACATTATACAGATACGCCGTCACTTTAATTCGGCCAAGTGACATCAGGATGCCATTGTGATGTCACTGGTGGCAGGCTGCAGATTGATGAGTCGGCGTCACCAAAAGCCATTTCTCAGCGATAGAGATGAGAATGAGGATCGTTTTGCTTGTTTTTCTTGCACGCTTTTTCACTGGTTGTGGAGTAGATGTCCTGCAGGTGAGTGATGTTACCGCGCAAAGCTTCAGCACAACAACAACATGGGATTTGGATCATCTGCAGATTGGGCCTCACCCCCTGGGGTAAAATAACCTGAGCTGGGGCTTTGTAACCAATCGCGGCTCAATTTGCAGTTTTCACCCTGTTGTCTTGGTTGACTGCACCGGGTCAAATCGCTGTATCTGAAATCTGTATCCTCTTTTCTCTTACAGGAAGACATAATCTGCATTGATGATCTTCCAGATGATAGCTGCATCCCACCAGAAACCACCTACGAGTGCAATTATGAGGTAAGAAGAAAGAAACCGATGGCTTTGGGTAAAATTTGGGCTAGGTTTGGATTTTGGATCTTAATGATACCTTAATGTATGACCGCTGCCTTTGTGATGACCAAATAGCTTCGTTCACCACCTTATGTCTCCCTCTGTTTAGGAAGATCCCGGGATGGAGAATGACTGCTTCTGCCATCAAGCAGCCGCTCTCGCATTTCTGATCCCAGCCGTGATTGCAGTAATCTGTGCTGTTCTTTTGGTAAGAACTGGAGATCGAGATGCAGCCCCCGTGACTTCTCCACCAGGACCCCAGCAGGAAGGTTTAGTTGGTCCAGACGGCAGCGCATCTTTCAGATGTACTTTGGTTACTCTGATTATTCCATCGCAGAGCTGCCAGCTGACCCAAAACCTGGACCTGCAGCTAATCGAGGAGACCCTTCTGGAAGCGTACCGGAAGATGAAAGCCTCTTCAAAGGCTTTGACCCGCGAGAGATAGAGGAGCGAGAAAACCACCGCAGATCTCATTGGGAAAGCAAGAACGTTCCCAGCCCCTGCCCTATAACAACGTGGCATCTGCTGCCGGCGACTTCCAAACCAGCCGTGCCCTCGATGACACCAAACGGGGCCAAGAGATCTGTCACCCTCTTACACCTCACCATAGTGGCCCCCTCTCTACACCATCTGGAGAGCGCAGTGAGGAGCCGGTCAGAGCCAAGCCACGCACCACAACCACCACTCCCACCACCCCCAGCCACGTGACCGTCCATCGTACTCCAGTTTCCCAAAAAGTAGGAACTGTGAGGGATGGATCCGGATGTGACCCGTCTCTCCATCCGATCGCAGTCACCCGGATAACGGACTTCACCCTCTGCCCCAAAACCTTCTGCTTCCCTGTTAGGAAATAAAACATTATAAAAAAACACAATACGGAGTCATCATTGAATAAGATTCCCACATCTGGTATTTACAGTATTTTCCTGCGTATTAAACCCAAATCTGCAACGGGTTCTCGGTCACAAAGTTACAGGTTTCTGTGGCACCAATTGTCAGAAATGTGCATTGATTAAAACACCAAATCCTTGCATTTTGTGCAGATTTTCGCTGTTGGAGCCAAATGTATTTTTCTTAAAATGAGTGAAAACTTACATTTTATTTTTAAAATCTTTGAGAACACAGATATACAGGAATATGGGCGCTTCACAGTGAGAGCCGTATAGAGGTGATGATCGCAGGTTCTGGGGGGGCTTTTATGACGTCATTCGTTATATTTTTGGAAAGATGCAGCATCTCGCTTCCTGGACTCTTTCGCTGTTAGTCATACATTGATCATGGAACCAAACCCCTATAATAACGCCCTTATGTTTAAAGGGACACTCCAGCCACCAAATACATACGATAGCAATGTGGTCCCTTTAAATTTTTGTGGTGCCCCCTTGCAACAGCATTTGTCCCGTCAGCACCTATTCTCTATGTATGTGATATACCTCCAGCCGTGGCTCGGGGGGCACTGGACGCGGGGGGTCTGTTCATATCCAAAGTGCATCTCAATGGAGGAGCTTACAGACTAAGACACAATTCCTCCCCATTTAGGTGACTCTTTCAAGTGGAAACGCAAAGTAATACCCCCTAAAAAAATAATATCAATAGCTGAAAGAAATAGAACATTATAAATGTATAAAATGTTACAAACGTGGCGCGTGTGAAACCCCACAAGACGTATTTAGCTTATTTTGTAAATAATAATAAACATAACAAAAAAAATAAAAATGAAAAATAAATAACAGCTAATAAAACCCTGTTAAGCTGAAGATATCATGGCAAAAAGTAGGTGTCATTGTACTACAACTCCCATCATGCTCAGACATGGGAGTGTGCAGTTCCCACATCTGGGCAGCTTCCTGTTGGCCACCCTGTGTAATTATTACATTATTATTTATTATTATCTATTATTTTCACCCTTATTTGTTCACTCTGAGAGAACACTGAGCGCTATAACCGGGGCCAGCTTTACTCACCGAGGCCGCCGTCACATCCAGCACCTTCTTCCTTTTATCCATCGCCCCGTTTAATTTAACACCATGTCCCGTGAACGGAAATAATATACGCCGAACTCCCTCCGCGTTACAACCAGGCCACCGTGTTTACACCGACGACAGTGCCTCAAAAACGTCGCGAGATCTCCCTAGTGCCGCAAACCGCGACTTTGTCCAGCTGAGGGCGCCATATTGGGAAGGTCACGCTGATGAAGGCTTAGCGGGCCGCCTGGGTAATGCCCGGTAATTCCTTCCTCAGGCTGGACAGCACAGTGACCGGTAAAAGCAGTGCTGTGTGCCGTAAAGCAAAATAAATATAGAAAACCCCAAATATATGAATTTGTAAGAAAAAAAAGTATAGTTCAATGGTGGTCAATATATAGAAACAGAAATTTGATGGCAGACAAGACCTTTTTTTTTTCACCCTGCAGACCGTTCTCTATTTTAGTCGCCCTTCTCTAAACTCTCTGCAGAACGTCAACATCCATCCGGAGACGGCGGGGTATCCAGAACGGGGGCTCAATACGTCCGGTGGGGGGCGCACTTTCCCAGTCTAGAAACCCAGCGTCCAATCAAATTCTAAAAAATTATTTTGATAAAGTGCGGGGTCGTCAGATAATCCTAATAATCTCAATAAACTGTCATTATGATATAAATGGCGGACGGTCGATAAAGCGAGGTTATGGCCATTATATAGCCGTAGACGTTCCGGCATGGGTTAATAGCCCGTGCTCGTTTGCCATTTGAACCGCGCAAGTATAATTGCATCTGAAATGTTGGAGATGTCTCGGTGCCCATTTACTGCGCAAATAACTGAATTCCCAAGACGGCCCCCGTGGCCCAGAATTCTTGTCCAATATCCGATGTCATTAAGTGAATCATGTTATCTGATGTCCCCGGGCGCAGCAGGCTCCCTGGCTATTGTTACGAGCCTCGGAGCCCTGCCGGGGCATTTGTGATCTAAAAGACCGCACGATATTATATTTGTTTTTCATCCGTATTTCCGAACGGTGCGAAGCTCGCCCAGACCTTAAAGGAAATTAAAAAAACAAGCCCCTGATAATGCGAGGGCTTTGAGTTTACTTGGCGCTTGTGCTTAACCCTTGCATTCCCAGAAGGACCGGCAAAAATTGAGTCGCGTTACGAGATTTCCGGCAGAAAAGAATAAATATGAATACACGGGTGCGCTCTTTATAGGCTGAGGTTTTTAATAAAAATGTCATTATCCTAACTTATCATTTTAGTATTCTTTGAATGGCTGCTGTAGACACATGTCATATCTCTCTCTCTCTCTCTCTCTATATAATATATTATATATATAATATATACTGTATATATTATACGCTAATGTTCAAATGTTTGGGGTCACTTAAAAATGCCCTTGTTTTTGAAAGAAAAAGTAACCTTTTTCCATTTGAAATGGAACAGAAATCTAGCGCAGACGCGGTTAATGTTGTAAATGACTATTGTTGCTGGAAACTATTTTTAATGGAATCATAGGCGTCCAATGGCCCTTTATTACTCCCATCACTCCTCTGTTCCAATGGCCCTTTATCACTCCCATCACTCCTGGGTTCCAATGGCCCTTTATCAGGCTAATTGATCATCAGAAAACCCTTTTGCAATCATGTTCCAGCTAGAAATGTCCTGGTTTTCCAAGAAAACAGCAACGTGACCCCATATTTTTGAACAGTAGTATATATATATATATATATATACACCCCTTGGCAGCTGATGGTCTGCATCTCCTCTGACACCTAACATGCATCCGCTGTCTCGGTTAATGTGATTTATAGACCGAAATTACAATTACAGTTGCCATCCCCTTCAGGTACAGTTCTACTTTCTGTACATACTGTTGCTGGCTGAGGGTGATGCGATGTCATCAAGCCTTTCTGTGTTGTATGTCCTGCATACCAAGGGTAGTGTCGGGCGAACAGGGCAGATGCTTAAGGCAACATGCTAAGAAATCAAATTGTGATTAATAGGGATAACATGCCTTTATCGGGGTGTACAAGTAGGCAATGGTACATTAGAAGGGGCCACTGTTACTGTTTACCAGTGCCACATGTTGCCCCAGGGCCAAATGTGTTCTCAGTTTTGCCCCCCCTGAGTAATCACTTACATAGCCAGCTCCACCAAGATTCCCAATGAGACAGACGCTATTTTATCAATGTACAATAGCTGGCTGAAGGTGATGAGAGTCGTACTGTAGGGTGCCAATTTGCAAGCCCCGTGGCGCCAGCTCGTTCTGTATTATAGGATTCTACCCATCCCAGGAAGCGGCCAAATTAGGATCCCTCTTTCTCCATGCACAGCAGCATATCGCCGGCTCTTTAGGCACGCAAAGCTTTGAAGTAGACGTTGGTTTTAATGTTTAATAGCGAGAGTTAATTATGTTACGCGCTCGCTGTGGCAATGCACATGCCATCTGCTACGGATATGGTTAAAACTCTAATTCCCATCAAAAATGCATTTGATTGGGAGAATCTACCACCTCCCAGCTGTAACGTCTAGCAGCCGATGCATAACTAAGCGGCGGAGAATGTATGATAGTATCAGGGGTGTCTTAATAATAGTCATATAACACCATGCAAAATTTAGACTTTTTTTTGTGAAAACGCTGATATTTCAACCCAAAGGTAATGTATAACCTGCAATATTGAAGGTTATAACCTCCTGAGGACGGTGAGCTGGCCGCAGCGAAACGCGTAGGGAACTTATACATTATTTTTTCTATCTGGATGGTGAACTTTGTATGATTATACAGCACTTTTGCACAAGCATACACTGTGCCTTCTTTATTAACCCCATTCGTGACAAAGCGCGTACATGTACGGGCTCACAATGCATTGTTTTAATGGGTTTAAGGACAACCCATTGTCCTTAAGGGGTTAAAGATTTTTGTGCATTGCATGCTTGTATATATTGCATCGCGTCATAATGGTACGACACTATACTTTTTTATATTTTTCTGTCCCTTTATATATAAACTGCATTTTGGTTGTTGCTGCAGTTATGTATTATACTTTTTATTTGTTTCACTTGTGCTGGCTACTTAGGTGTATTCAATATATATATATATATATATATATATATATATATATAATATATATATACATTTTACTTTAATCTTTAATTAAAGTTTTGGGAAAATAGTAGATATATGTTAAAAGCAAAAGCTTAGTTCAATTAATGCTTACTATGCTTTGCCAATGCCTGGATCTGCCAGACAAATCTCTTTACTGATCGTCAGAGACACCAAAATTCTTGCACACAATTTCTGCTACACTCTACCACATGAGAAATCCCCCTACCACAATATGAGCCCACTCCAGCAAACACATATATTAGGGACCCTTCTACATGCTTCCCAGGTAGCCAATTTTATACCCATTGATTATTCTACCCAAAGCAAAATAGGCTGCCCCTCCACACAAAGCCTCTTTGACCAAAGATGACAGACAAACTGTTTGGGGGACAAAGATAGCACCGTTAAGCTGTTTGGGGACAAAGATTGTAGAGACAAGCTGTTTGGGAATAAAGATGGTACCGGGAAGCTCTTTAATTAATAACATGTATGTAAGGGGTGGGTCTTCAATAATGTCTGTACAATGACGCAAAAACAGGTTTTTGGGGAAAAACCCCATAAACAGTATTTTTTTTAAAAAAAAAAAAAGCAAAAGCATAATGTTATTTTGGTTCATCTTGATGAGTGAAGTCAGAGTGAAAATGTGAGGTCCTGTGCAGGAACCCCTTGTGGATTGGCTCGCTTCCGTCTGTATGTCGACTCCGCGTGTAACACGTTAACAAAGAAATGAGCTATGGGTTAAATAAACAGACTTATTATCATAGCCGGGCATTGTTAGAAGTGAATCGAGTGGGGATAATTGATTCAGTTGTACGGGGTTCATTAGTATTCTGTTCATTATAGCAGAAAAGATTAAATCGCCTTTGCTTCCACTGAGCCGGAGAAACACAAGCACGCGTTCCTTTCATTTATGTTTTCTATTTTGTTTTGTTTTTTTTTCATAATGGGAGTATGAGAGCGAGGGTCTCAGGTGGATTTTTTTTACAATAATACTCATACTGAACTACAGTGTTGTTAGACGCATAGCTTAATGTAAATCATATGTATAGGTTTATTAACGTCTCCAGGTTTTTGCCCTAATCTCATGGTGAAGGGGCAGATTCTCAGGGTCTCACAGTCTCAAACTTTATACACTATTTTATACTGATGTGACCATATCTAAGACTCCCGATGGGTTCTTTAGCTATCAGTATGTTATGGTTTATACCCCTGCTTGGTTGCAGGTGACTCAGCTAAGTGGTTTCCATGAGGATCGGTATTTTGGTAATACATTTGGTGAATCACTGCATAGAATCTCCATGGCGGTTCATATTTTTAAGAGTCTCCAGGTCAGCTCATTTAGAAAGTTCCCAGGCATGCTTATTAGCGATAATAGTGATAATAATGAAATCGAGGCCAAACAATTTGCACAGCCTCAGTACCTTCTAGTAATGATTTTTGGTGGCATCTCCCAACCCAGTTTCTTCTGGCCCCCCCCCCACACACAGCTTCCTCTCTTCTGGGAAGGATTTCCACAAGATTTTGGAGAGTTTCTGTGGGAATGTGTTGCCATTCATCCAGTAGAGCGTTTGTGAGGTCAGGCACTGATGTTGGATGAGACCCCCGGCTCGTAATCTCTGTTCCAGATCATCCCAAATGTGTTTGATGGGGTTGAGGTCAGGGCTGTGTTGAGCCGGTCAAGTTCTTCCACACCAAACTCATCCAACCATGTCTGTATGAACTTTGCTTTGTGTTGGAATGCAGTCATGCTGGAATAGAAAATGGTCTTCCCCAAACTGTTTCCACAAAGTTGGAAGCAGAGCATTGTCCAAAATGTCTTGGTATGCTTAGCCTTCATTGGATGTAAGGGGGCACTATATATTCTGGTAGGTAGCTTTCCCCTGGTATCCGCCAAACCCAGATCTATCCATCAGACTTCAAGATGGTGAATGATGGTCCGATGGCGTCATTCTCTACACCATTCCAGCCGACACCTGACATTGTGCACAGTGATCTTTGGCTCGTGTGCAGCTGCTCAGCCATGAAAACGCATTTCATGGAGCCCCCGACGTGCAGGGCTTGTGCTGATGTTGCTTCCAGAGGCACTTTGTAACTGTGTAGGGAGTGATGCTCAAATGCTTCCACTTCACAATCATAGCACTTACAGTGGACTGGGGCAGATCTAGCAGGGCAGACATTTCATGAACCAACTTTTTACAAAGGTGGCATCCTATGGCAGCGCCACGTTTACAGTCGCTGGACTCTTCAGTACGACCCATTCTGCCATGTGGCAGCCTATGTGCTTGATATTATACGCCTCTTGGTAAAGAGTGTGGCTGAAACACCTAAACTCAATAATAACACTTTTGGTAATATAGTGTATTTATTGGGTACCAGCAGTTCCCATAGGGATATTACAATTGGGGGGGAGGGGAGAAAATTAGCAACAACATTAAAATTGACATTATACAATTTCATTAGATGAAATGTGGTCCTTAGAGAGCTCATTTCAGGATGTTCTCAGAGGGTGTGGGGAATAAGTGGAATATCCTTCCAGCAGAGGTGGTAGACGTTAATACAACTAGGGAATTTAAACATGCATGCCGGGAACTTTTTCTTGGATCTTGTTTTTCTGCTAATTAACATTACCATTGGTTTCTACTCACTTAAATCCAATGCCTTCCATCACCTGCTTGCAATTTATAACCCAAATGCTTGGCTCTCTTGAGAATTCCGTGTCTTAGTAACTATTCTCATTGTTAGGCATAATTCTACTGGTTTGAATATATAAATATTTATAGATACAATATTTATTAAGAAGAAGTCAGGAAGTTGCGGTAGCGCAGTATCGAGTCGCTGTTTATTCTGTAGAAAACTTGACAATGTTAAACTGGAGAGAAGGCATACCTCCCGAAAGTCCCTCTTTAAGAGTTGCAGTCCCTCTTTGGGACCCAGATCTTTCTATCTGTCTCTTCCTCAACTGTAGTGTAATTTTTTTAAGCGTTCAGAAAATGTGTTTATGAATTAAATTATGGACATGATGTCACAAGTAATCATGATGTCAAGCACTGCCCACTTATATAGAGCGAGCGTTATACCACCTCTCACCCCCATACCAGTCTCAACTACCCCAAAATGCAGCTCATAAAGAATATACAGTATGTATGTATATATATATATATATATATATATATAGTGTATATATAATTTTTTGCACATTTTGGCCGTTTGCCAAAGTTGACCATCCCAGTGTTTTAACTGTGTGCCAGTTTACAGAACTACTCTGGCCCCGAAGGAGTTAATTTAATAAGCGTAAAATGTTTACATTGCAATTCGGTCTTTGATTCTTTTTCAAATAATATGTTTATTGTAAATTAAATTGTAATCATTGCTCAAAAGATATTCCACAAACTTAATTTTGCATGTCATTAATGTATATATTTATATACATAAACATATATGTATATATCTTAGTCATTTACAATATAGATATATAACATTTAGTAAGTTATATATATATTATACATTTTATTTAGTAAACAATGCTTTTTCTGCAGGTTACTTTTGATGGGAAAATGACAGAAATGGGAATATAGCAGAATCGTGAATGAAGACCTAGAGTGGGTCATCAGAGGGGGGGTCTTACAGCTTTAAAGGTCTTGATTTAAAGGGACAAAGTAGCACAGAAATGCATATTAAGATCATTTGCATCTCATATATCCGTGTTTTAGAGAACATAACCCAGAGCCTTGTCATGCAGCATTAAGTCAGTGCACACGCAGGCCTGAGCAGAGCCATCTGTGTGCTCTCCCTCATGTATGTTCACTGCAGGGGAACATGTGGGGAGGCAGCGTGCGGGGAGCTTGGGTTCAGATGTGAGCCCCGGCGCTGTGCGGCAGCGAGTCTGGGCAGCCTGAGCAGGCAGGAGATGGGCTGCCCTCTGAAAGCTTAGCATCATCCGTCCTCCTCTGTCCTCCTGTCTTCTATCTGCACATCAGCACGGCTCCTCCAAGAGTCTCCCCGTCTCCCGTCACTGCCATGCCAAGCTGGTGGAGGCATTTGATGCTCTGTCTGCGCAGGATAGAAGAAGCAGGTATGCAAATGGATTTAACCTTTTGGGTACCAGAGAGACGCACAATGGATTTAAACTCCTGCCTCCCTACTTAGCGTCGTGCGCTCTTATTAACTGCCGCTGCTGCATTGTCTGGGATAGGATCTTACGTACCTATGAAACCCTTATGCTGTAGTAGGTGTGGGGGGAGGGGGTTTTAGTAGATGCTGTGTAGCAGGGGATTTTTTGAAATGGCAGATAAAAGGCAGCCATGGAGTTTGAGAGTGAATCCTATGACACGTTCCATCTTAAGAGCAATATATTTCATGAATTGGAATTCCTATTCTAACTGGGAACATTCGTTTGTGAAGACAGACATAGCGATTCGTTCCATACCGTCACCCCCCACAGCCGCTAGGTTTAGATTCGGTGTTATAGAACTGGGTTTCTATTGGCATTACTGAGTTGGCCCAATAGAATTCGATAACTTGTGTTGTTTTGATGGCTACATCGCAAAACACCATTACATCCCTTATATTGGCCTAGGAGCTCTGGGAGCTTGGTGTCTTATGTCCTTTTACAGGATGCATAGATGTTTAGGTATTGTTGACCAGCACAGGTGAAGTGCTGTCCTGCAGGATCTATACCTGAATAATTAGTTTCTTTCCACGCGTTATACATCCCACATACTGTAGGGGGCAGCACTTTACCTGTTCTGGTCAGCAATATCAGAAAACGATATGGGTCTTGGAAAACATGGCTGATGTAGTCATGTTAAATGAATGTAGACGTCCTCTAACTGAGTGAGGCATCTAGACGAAGAGCAATGTAGGTGCTAACGAGGGACTGTCCCTCTGAAACAGAGACACTTGGCGGGAATGCTTAAGAAATATTATAGTCTAAGGACAAGTGCTAGAGTTTTGTTTGGGTTAAACTCCATCCAATTTTTTAAGACCATGGTTTCATGGTTTAGTTATAAGACGATGAAGGTGCTTGTTCTGTTGTTCCGCAGAGGAACACCAGGTCCCCAATCATCTTCTGGGTCCGCACTCACCAAAGGGATATATAGCCCCTTCCTTCTCTCCCTCGTAGAACCTTGGTCCTAGTCAAGTAGTGTAACGCATTCACAAAAACAAAAAGATGCAGTGTGTGGGATAACAAAAAAACCCAAAACGTGCCATGATGGCCCCAGCCCATCAATAAAACCATCACCAACCAGCCATAGGCCAGGCCAGTGAGGAAGAAAAAGTGCAAGGAAAAGGTCCGGGAGCTCTTACCTACTCGGCTGAACCTCACTGAGCATCCAGGTAGCCCTAACCTGGGGGCTCCATAAAGACACATCAGACATCCTTGCATCTTCATCCTTGAAGCCAGAGGACCAAGCTTTCCCACTCACGGGTACTCACTTGACCTTAGCCCAAAGGCCAAGAAGTGATTCCTGTGAGGTACAAACTTGTACAGATTTCTTCCCTACATAGCACTCTCTGTGTCTTAATGATGAGCGTAATTAAAGAGATACGTTTAAAATACCAGTTATTCTCCCTCTCGGGTGTTAAAGACACCGAACCCCTGAAGGACCACTTTCAGACGTATGACAAGCCCACTATTTTCTAGGTCTTCTGACTTCTCGGTTTCTTGAAATAATTTTGTAGCCATTGTGATAAGTTGTAGACGGAATTATTCTCTCCCCACCTAACCCCAGTACACTGTAAACCAATAACTTATTCCATGCGATCCGACTAATCACGGGCGCGTAGCGGCGTTTGATGTTACAATGAACCGGGATACCAGAGGAGTTTCATTTAGTGCGCCTGCCGCATATCTCTGTGATAGCTCGGCTTTTAGCTGCGTAGGGGGAATTGATTTTTGTCAAAGAGGGAGAGAGAAAAAAGAAAATAGTATCGGGAACAATGCATAGCGGGAGGTATATTGTCAGTGAAAAAACGAGGGAAAAAAGCAGGAAAAAGATCAATTATGAGATGTGCGAAAATGATACAGATTATGCTTGACTGTCTGCCCAGAGTAACGTTTTTTTGCAAAAGAAATGTATTATTTAGCCTTCTGACAGTGAAAGGTGACATTATACCCCCTCCCAAGGACTTTCCGATAAGTTATTTTGTGCAAAATGGCACAAAGAGGAAAAGCCATTAATGTTGCAAGTTCAGAATCTATACAAATGTGGCTATAAGGGGCAATCGAAGCTTTTGGGTACAGAAATTTCACAACCGACCCAATGTGCCTGCTATTTGTATGGCTAATTTAGCAAAGTATGTAAAAAATAGTTAAGTGCAATAAAGTACATTTAATTAAGGCTACTTAAGCTTCTTTCACCTTCGCAGAATTTAGAGAAAAAAAAGAGATTGTGTTTTTTTTCCATGAAAAAGAACTGTGGGGCGGGCAAAAGGGCAAATGCATATGGGGGATTCTGCGTATGAATGGGGACGCCATGGGAAGGGACCTCTTAGATGTCCTATGCATTAAAGTGATGGCTGGAGTGTGCCTCTTATCACGTCTTTCACCCTACTATCTAATAAAAAAGAGTCCTTTTTTGACCAAGTGGAACATCAGGAGGTACGGAAAGGTGACAGATCCAACTGCTAAAAAGTCAATTTTAGTAGGAAAAAAATAGTTTTGGCGTTGATAACCCACACGGTGTCAGAACCTGCGGGAATAGAACCAACAACCCAGAGCATGGTGAGCGTTCTCCTGACCATGTTGCTCTGTGGTGGCAGATATTTCTGTCTCCTCCTGTCCCCACGTTATGCTAGTTCAGGTTACTGGCCCACCTTTGGCCAATCTCGTCTTCAGTGGCTTCCATTGCTGAAGCATTGACCACTGCCCCGCGTTGGGGATTATTTCACTGGTTCCTGACCCTTTGCGTTGGACTCAGACTTCCATGTTTGTTCTGAGTTCCTTTGTAACCTCGTTTTGATCAGAGGATCTCGTTCGTACCTCGTTTTTGATCCGAGGATCTCCCCAACTGGCCCACGATCCCCACTGCCAGCAAAAGCAGGATAGTGCTTGAAAATTGTGACTGTCCCAAAAAAACCAGGACTGTTAGGGGATATATATGCTATATCCGCCTGTCCTTGTCTTGTTCTCTTTCTTCTTGCTTCTTATCATCTCAAACTTAATTTTCTGTGTATTTTTCATGTCATGTTAGGTGTGGCTGCGTGCGATATAATTAATAGCACTAATTACCAACGTAAGTGCTGGGCTGCGTATTGATATACAAATATTTTGAATAATTACGTTACAGATGTTTATGGTTCTGTCGGGTAGTACATAGAATGAAATGACACCCAACATTGCTCAGTTGTGATTAATTATTTGCCATAAACGTCTCATGGTATTTATAACAGAGGAAGAAAGACACAGTGGGGGGTATCAGACACGTTTTATTTAATCTTATTTAGTTAAACCAGATTAAATGTGCTGGTTCACTGAGATAAGACATTAATTGGGCTCTTCATGTGTTAAGCGAATAAACTTCAGCAGACGTCTAATTTGATAATTTATTCTAAAGGGCTAATAGCAGGAAAAACACACACGCAACAAGCTTTTTTCCGCCTCTATGGCAACAACCAATCAAAGCCTGTGTTTGTGTTGCATGAAAATGAACCGCTCCTTGAAAAAAAGAATTATGATTCTAACGCTGCGTTTTAGTTAGAAATGGTTCGGTTCTTCCGATCCGGTGGAACGGCATCTTTAATGTTAATTTCGCTATCACTGTCTTGTTTTGTTATGAAGTTGTGTAATCCTCCAGTACAGAGCGAATGTAATTCCATAACAGGCAGTGAAGATAAAATCAGACGGCAGATGATAATATATGAAACCACAGGGACAGAATGCCCCAGGGGGGGCTATAATAAGTTAATACAGTCAAAGACCGGGTGCAGCTTGTGCTTTTCAGTGAAGTAGACTCCAGAGATAGCGTGATTTTAGATATTATGAGTTTCTTGCTCTATTTAGTTTATACCAAAAACAAAATCCTTCCACATTAGCGACTCCAGAAAGTTACGCAATCTGCGAGATGCTGCATGGAATTTCAGACTGTGGTCCAAACAAATTTAAAGGGGAACTCCCACCATTTATATTATTTGTATCAGATGCATTTAATAAAATAATGTGCTATTTTTTGTATAAATTAGTGTGGGCTACTAGGTATTATCCATTTGTACATATTCTAGCTCTGTTATTTTAGCCCAATATACTAGAAAAACACATTGACTCCTTTTCAGACTGCTTGTGGCAAACAATAGAATGGCTCAGTCTTGATCACCAACCTGGGCGCTCTGACCAATGAATGTCTATGGATGAATGGACTTCATTACTGTTGTCAATTAGCTCAGTGTGGTGTTTGAACAGGGAAATCATCCAGGAAAACCTGTTTTTTGTCAATGCCGACCTACATTACTGTATATGCTCATGCTCAAGAGACTTAAAAAAGCAACCATTTATTTGTTTATTATTGCAAATATTGTTTTCCACTATGTGCAGGACATTGGGATATTGCTAGGATACTTAAAATGAGGAGAAAGGAAAAACTAGGGACTGTCCCTAAAGTTCCAGGACATTTATAATGTACGTTTGCACATTCTATTGCGGTTACATGCAAGATGAAGTTAGTCAAGATGTCCACTAGGGGGCAGTGAGAGACTGTTGGGATATTAGCACATTATTTGTTCTGTATAAATATTATTTTAACTACTGAAATTTGTATGCTTATCAAAAGTCCACTAACTTTTCACCAAAATAGTACAACTGTTTGTTAGGGAGACTCATTAGTAAACTTAATGCGTTATGCAGGGTATGAGCGGATGAGCCAGGGTGTTCATTACACCTTGGCTCAATCTGTAGATGCTGATCGGCATGGATGGAGAGAGCTGTAGTCCATCCGGCTTAATCTTTTCCTATCATTTTGGCACTCTGGTCTTCATAAGTGTCAGTACAGGCTAGTTGCCCACCCTTAGTGCAGAACCTGTGCATTCCTTTTTGCCAGCATAGACCCACCTCATAATGCATTGTTAATTGACTGGGATAAAATGTGTCATCTACTCTTAACTTACCTACAACTCACACTTTAGTCCCAGAGTTAAATTATGCAAATACAAGGGCTAATGAGTACATAACAACCAGGCTATGCAGAAAAATCCCAGTCTGGGACCCAAAAATCACCTTAAAGTAACCACACCATATAATAATGGTTTTATGATCCAGCTTCTGTCGATTACAACACCCAAGACACCTCTACGTCTGCCAAAGCCCTAATGTACGGCAGCCGGCATGCAAGCGGTTGCTTTGCTCCACTTGACTGTAACTTTGTTAGACTATCCGTCTTCTACAAAAAACCTTCTTTTTTGTGCAAACGCATTTTATGTTGAAATCCATAATTTTTGTGCATTTTTTTCCTGTAATCAAAAAAGGAGATGGCTGGTGTAAGGATAAAAATCATTGATCATTGATTTTCACAGCTCCCCATGAATCTTGATGTGTTTCTCCAGCGGAAATCTTGCTTAATTATTCTCTTGATGCAATTGAACTCCGTTTCCGTTTCATCTCGGTGTTTTATAGCCCTGCCGTTTTTATTGTTAGATTTCCAGGCATAAGTCTGCATGTCTTACAAGAGAAACTATGGATTAATCATTACAAGATAGGCTTTCAGAATACTCAACTCAAAATCTCTGTATACTATATTAACTTTTTTTTTTGCTTTCACACTTCAAAACGTATATATTTGGGGGTAACGGCCGGTTTCAGGGGTGCTTAGAACTAACAAATGTAAAATTCTACCTATAACAAAACAGATTTATCTATACATTAATATCTGGTACCATATCTGGCACACTTGTTCCTATAGAAATGTAATACTTCAGTATATTTTATAATTATTGGAACTGTTGAAAAGTTGGGTTTGTCCAACCATGTATGCCTTGTACATTGGTATTCTACACTTGCATGGTAAAATGGCAAAAAAAGAAATAAGGGGCTGATATAAAGTCAGAGACATGGAAAAGTACATTGTCATAGGTTAGGTATTCTACCTCCAGTTGTACAACTGGATTCACTAACCGTGGTAGCCACACTGGCACTAAGTCCAGGTGCCGCCATAGGTGTAGTCGATGGCTGGATTTACGTGGCCTCACGTTAAGGGTTTAGGCTAGATGGCTAGTCTTGGCCGGCACCAAATCATCTAGGGTTGGTGCCCAATACAACCAGTAGGAGTGGAGAACTGGTACCTGCCGATCTAGTGTTTTTAATCTGCGTATTCTTGTATTTCTGCTGAGCAGCAGCCATTATTTGAAACGGATATGGAAGGGCAGTGTGCAGGCTTTCCCCAGGTTGGGATCCACACGTGATCTATCTCAGTTTAGGAATCCATCAATCAGCAGGTGACAGAGACCACAGGGTGGTGGCAAGCAGATGGCCATTACTGCCTTGAGATATCTGTAATGCGGACATATGGTAAGAGGTTGACACCAATTTAATTTTGTAATAACTCCACTGATGTGAAGCCAAGAAAAGTCAGAAGTATTTGGTGCTAGTAACTCGTGTCATCGTATCCTAGTTTCAGATCGGTTTACTATATCTGAATTCTGAATGTGGGTGATAACCCGCTAGAGACGGAGACACCAGCTTTGGGCAGCCACACAACAAAATTATTTGACCGGGGACCAAGCCAAGAGTAGAGCCAGCCAAGAGAAGACATCTCTATTTCCAGATGGTCAGTGCTGAGAGGTCAAGCTGTAGATGTTGGACGCAAAGATCAAACAAACTTTGTGGAGACAAAAGAACTACAGAGAACTTTACCGACATGCAGGCATCACTTATAAGGAAACTCTTTGACCTTGTCATTTACCGACATTAAACTTGTTTCCTTTCGAGAAAATAATGATGCAAACCTTATGTATATAAAAGGTAAGGTTTGCAGGTATAGCGTAAAAACCCCGGTTTACTTACCCGCCGGTGTTCGTTTCCCTCCTACCACCTATCCATCCACGCTGCCGGATCGTCGCTGTCACTCACAGGAGTGTAAGGATCATGTTCTTGGTCATCAGTCCGTATTGTGTTTATGACATCAGAACGGCCAGATGAGGAAATTTACTGCATCCCACAGAGGCTGGTGTACTATCGCTATCCACAGCCACAGTGTCACAGCCATCCTCAACCCCTCAGGGAGCTTTTAACGAGTTCAGGGCATGTGTTCTCCATGCAGAAGTCGGAATGAGACAGTTTTAGTCGTTAGGCTGCGTGTCACCGCGTGCTGACACTACAATACCTCAAATAAATCGACTGCTTCGCCAGAGGAACCAGAACGGACCCCCCCCCAAAAAAACCCAAACATCCCGTATCAGGTGTATCAGGGGGTTTAATGCGATTGTGCATTTAAAGGAAAAAGCTGGTCACGGCATGATTTAGAAATCTGGTGAGAAACCTAAGCTGCAGTGGTGTTTTCTGGCCTGGGGCGGCGTAGACGGGGTAGATGTAGTTCCTCTAATGCAACAACGAGGGGCAGATCGCCCTACTGGGTGAGTCTGCTGCCCTGGGTTAGGCCTTGGGTTGCAAAATTGTGGACAAAGCAAAGTCAGAGAAACTCTAGTAAATATCAGTGTTTAACGTTTCCTTTTTCGGGGCGAGAACCCTGTGTCTGCAGAATAGTCAGATGCAGATATGCAAGAGTTAATGCATAGGTGCTATGGGTATAGGGCCCCAATGGTTCTGACTTAGTCTATACAGGCCAGCACTTATGCTCAGCTTTCATTACCGTAAGCATTGCAGTGCAAGTGTATTGTAATGTAACAATGTTTTACTTCACTGAGTGGGTGGTGGATAAATGGAACAGCCTCCAAGCAGTGGTGGAGACTCATAGAGTGAGGGGATTTAAACATGCACGGGATAGACATACGGCTCCTGAATGTAAGACGAGACCAGGCGAGACCTTGATTAAGAGTTCAGTCTTTACAGCAGCAAAAACAAGGATAAAAATCCAGTAGGTTTAAAATGACAAAAAAGAAAATAATACAACAAATTCTGAAACGAAAGAAGCAATAATTCTGAATTATTATTCTGACCACGTTATGTTGAGAGTCCGTTTTGGAAATGCTTCAAAGTCCAAATACCTTGAGCTCGTTATACAGACCCGTGAGGTCACCGAGCAAAGAGTATCCGGATGAAATGGGGAGCTAAGCACCGGCCTCGCGCACCGCGGCTGTCAAATAGCACTGAAAACACTTAGAAAAAAGGAAAATGATCCATTAAAAAATCTTTAGCTAACATAACTGCATTGTAATTATGTTCATTACCAGAGATGAGTATTTGACTTCCGCTGCCCTTTTGCTTTCAATAAACTTATTTTCTGAGATCCAACAAACTTCCCCCAATGCGCATTTTATTCCCCGTAACCCTATACAGTGTAATGCATTTTACTAATAGGGTTTTACATAATCAAATTTAAATAGATCTGAGATCAGATATATATCCTACGATAGAAGAAAAAATTCAATCCAAAATGTAACCATTATGTTACGATACATCCCAACAGTCCCTGTTTTCATGAGACAGTCCTGCTGTGGTGGGGCATAAGCTGGTATGGGAGATGCTCCGTTCTCCTCTGACTGGCCCAGGGAGGAGGCATGGCTATGGTCAGGGCTTTAATATAAGTTTTTATGTGGCTTTATGGCCATTTACAATATTAACCCCTTAAGGACAATGGGCGGTCCCAAAACCCATTGAAAACAATGCATTTTGAGCCTGTACATGTACGGGCTTTGTCATTAAGGGGTTAATGTAGCTAAGACATTTCGAAACAAATAATATTACAAAGTTTAATTTATAAACAGAACTCCTGCTGTTTATAAACATGTTACATGGCTGAAGAACAAGATGATGCTCTCTGATGCAATATTCTGAGCGCCTAGATAAGAGGGGGCATCAGGGTAGGAAAAAAGGGCATCATGGGAGGAAAGAAGGGTTGATAACCTTTTAATCCCAAAGAGGAATTGTCCATTCTAAAGCGGGACACTCGGGTGGAATGACTGTGCTTGAGGCTTTAAATTGCCTAAATGTGGACCTCTTTCTATTGCCAGACTACAACTCCCATAAACCTCTGCCAGACCTTTTTTTTATAGAGATTCCAGTCTAATAATAGCCGACGGTCTGTGTTAGATCACCCCAGTATTGATGGGCAGTCGATGCGCTGCTCATGCTCAGTTGGTTCATCAGATAAGTTGGGAATTGGTGCAGTTACAATAGTAACTAATAGAACGTTCCTGCTTTGCTTAACAAATGCCACAGCCTGACAGCAAGCTTTATGGAGGACCTGGCACTAAGGGGTTTGACTGCTAAAATCTCAACCTCACTGCAGAAAGGTTAAACTTCTCAGCATCTCCGTCAAGATCTTCTCCTGTTTGACCCTGAATGGCGGAGTTCAAGCAGTGACACTTCTTAAAAGTCACTTCAATTAAACAATGCATGTCCACAAATCTTGGAAGGATACTGTCGAGATTTAAACCCCCACCGGTTAAAAATGTACAATAAGTAGAATAAAAAGGTGTTGTTGGTGAGCATATCCCGGGTCTGATAAAAGCATGCAGAAGATATACTGAAAAGAGGGGAGTGCACAATCAGAACTTTAAACAGAAAGGCTTTTAATGCGTAACGTCAGGCATGCAAATCCTGCCGTATCGAGAATCCTGCGGTGACGTTACTCGGTCTATTTTTGCACCATCGGGTAATTTGCGAGTACCTCGAAACCAGATATAGTCACTCCAATCCCGGGAAGCTTCCAGAGGCAGCGGGTACTTAGTGTCAGAGTACGCCTTCGGATACTAAGTGTCAGGGAACGTGAGTACGCGCTGCAGCGGGCGTAAGACGTGAACGCTGATAGTGACAGGTAGAGAGGAAAAAAGCGAGAAAAGAATATAGTGTATTTTTCACAATTCCCCAGCGATCACGCCAAGGGGTGAGTGGGGTTCGTCGAGAGGCCTCTCTATCAGTATGAATGCGTTGCTGGTTGGAAACCATCCCAAGGTGTTTCTTTACGCCACAACTGGCATTAAAGGGGTTAATGGCATTCCATAGGGCACATTCCACCCTGTGCCGTATGGAGTGGCAGAAGAGAATCTCGCCTACTTTGCTACTGTCTGTTTGCGACTACCGTAATCGTTATTGCATGGCTGGGATTGATGGGAGTTGCAATCCATCCATTACTGACATGTATATAGTCGAACGCTGTTTGATATGCAGATACCATTTGCTCTTTGAATTAAGGATAGACATTTATTTTTAGTAGACTTCTACATACATTTGCTTCCTTATGAGGCCCATGCAGTGTTTGATTGTAAGCTCTGCGGCTGAGCAGGCTTTGCGACACTGGGTGCAGTGCAGGGGCCGCTGTGTACTCTACACACCGCCTATTAGAGGGGTAATAATAATGAGACTTAAAGCCCCTGACACTCACTGTATAACAGCAGAAATTCTATCTGTTCCTGGGAGTCGGACTGTACCATTGCCCTCAGAGGGGTAGAAAGCCCCCCTACTCCTAGAAATACTTGTCCCCTCTTCTCCCTCCTAGTGTTTGTGGAAATAGCAATAGGTGCTGAGCTCCAGAGGCTTCAGGGTAAGACATAATTACTCGGCCCTGGGGACGAGACATTGGATATTTGTGAGCTGCTCCTGCCAGGCTCCCCTTAGATCCCGGCCCCTATGGTACATTCCACACTGTCTGGGATGTGCATTTCAGGTGGCTATTGAAGAAGGCAGGGGGAGGAAGCGCACAGAGCCCAGGGTCCAGTGGGATGGAGGGTCTGTAAGCCTCACACAGACACTGTGCACACACTACACAGGGGGCCACCGCCAGCCCTGGGGACTCAGCCACCCCAGTCCATTGTTGGAGTTGCCAGTAAAACCAGTAAGAAGGGGGCACTAGCAATTCTGCACAAAGAACCACTGGTGAGGGGAACTGACTGCACTTCACAAAGAGGGAGATGATGCATTAGAAAGACAAGCAGGAAGGAGTAAGGAGAAGATGCTAGCAGCCATATGACAGTTCATACCCCAAGCAGGGCACTAAAGGTGCACCCTGCATCCCCATGTTAAGTCCCCCCCCAACTCATCCCTTCTACCTTCTGCACCTGCACAGTCTTGTTCCTCGGTGACAGTGATCAGGTCTTGGGTGCCCACCTTCAGCACATGTGCCAAGCGGTGCCAAGATGCCAGGCTGGAGGCGAAACCTCTCACTGTGTCTGCAGAGGATGCAGGATGATGGTAAGGTCTGGGGGTAATTTATTGGCCATTGGGGCTCAGCTGGGTGCCAGGTCTCTACGATCAAAGGGGTGGGAGGGCGATAAGGGATTTGGGTGGGTGAACCCTTTAAATGCTGGGGGGAATCATGGCCTTTGAAACATTTTGTTTTATGCTTCGCTAACAATACATTCCTAGAAAGAAAAGGCAGGAACACCGCACTCTAGAACCTTAACCCTTTCCAATGTTCCTGGTGCTATTTGTTTCTTCATTTGCAACATACATGCAATTCTCCACAAATATTTATAGTGAAATAGACACATTGTTCTGTTTATAAAATCATAAGCATGAGATATGAAATCTATATTAACTAGTCTTCCTGTCATGCACGTTCCATTTCTAATACTTCCATATTGTATATGTAGTCTTTGAATCCAAATTTAGGGTTTTTATGCTAAGCTTAACTCAACTGTCTATTCTAAAGCTACGCTTATGAGTCAAGAAATGTCAGCTAATTATGGAGCTCACCTAGTTTTCTCAAACCCAGCTCGACCAATCTCACCAAAGACTACATCTAGTACTCATTTTTACTAGTCTTTCTATCTTATACTTAGTAAAAACTGTCTTTACCAGTTACACTAGTATTTCCATCACTTTTTGATCATCTTTCATCCTGTGAATAAAGTTGATTAATCTTCCAGCCAACTTGCCTCCCACTCAGCAGACCTGATAAACATCTTGTTTTCTCCACTTAGGCCCCCATCTACTAAGCATTTCAACCTTCACCTCTTGCTTAAATCATTTAATTCCATTAACTTCTGTTTTTTTTTCCAATGCATACCACCCCACTCAGTCCTCCTATCACTGATCTTAATTAATATTCTAGGTAATCTGTCCATCTAATCATACTCAGCTAATTTACCCTTTATTGCAAACTAGCCACCCCATTCATCTTCGTTGTTCACCTGATCAACCAGTCCAGTTGGCCAATATAGTAATGCAGTTGGCCCATCTCCCGTCTTTCTCATCATACCTTTGTATTAGCCATATTGTGTAGTGCAGCCACCTTCTATGATGTTCACCTACCACCATGGTCATCATGAGTAGGCAGCAACATTTAGCAAACTTACCATGAGCCGCCAATGACTTGGAAAAGCCTTACCACAGACACAGGAGTCCTCATATGGACTCCTGAAGATCACCATATTGACATCTTATAGTCCAACATCATTAGATAAATTTCCTGACATTTCAAATAGTCTGTTTTCATGGATTTCTCCCTTCTTTGCTTTCTCTTCCTACCTTTCCATCTCAGACAGACTGCTAATTAGCGTGAAAAATATTTATATATATCCCTCCTTGCCATTGGTCTCTTTATCACTTTATTACCTTCTACCCACATTCCCACTCTCAACTAACTGAAATAGTTTGCTAATGTTCTGCTATATATTATTACTATCTCATACAATGACCTGCGTCTAGCCAATATCTCAGACTTATTCCAAAAACAAACCTTCTGCGCTTAATGGATAAAAAGCTATATAATGTTCACCAGCCGAGATACAGTATTATGAATAACGCAACTTCTACTCCATTCCATCAATTCATGGCTGAGGACCAGAGAATCCCAGCCATTAAGTAAGACATTTCTGTCTATTTAGCTGTAACTAAACTATATTTCCTCTTGTCCTCCTATACTCAGCAATGTCTTGTCTCTCGAATGGTCCTGATGCATTTTCAGGTCTAACTATGCAGAAGATTGTTGTGCAGGCTTCTCATTCCTTCTAGAGACTTTTAGCACTCTGTAATACAAGTGTAAATGAATATACATCAATGAGAATTTTACGGAAGGTTGATTACTGATATTTATTATTGGAAATATATTAATCAGTTGTGGAAAAATTCAGCCACTGATACCACAGCGTATTTTGGTGCACTATGAGAATTACGATAGAGCAAATGACCCTCCATAGTTATTTGCGCTTTATTTGGCTCTTACCACTGGAAAGTAGGAAACCGCGTTAAGATTTCAAATGCTGGTCTTTGTAGGCTATGGAGTTTTAGTGCTTTAAGGAAGTTCAACTTTTTATAGTGTACTTTAAGTGTCCAAATTTGTGCCTAAGGGTGCACTAAGCTCATGTTGTATCTCCAACAATTCAAAGCTTCAAACCTACCTCCTTGATGAGTCCCATGGGTCACCATTGTTCATTTTAAAATTAGTTATGCGTACCCTTCCACCTTTAGATTGAAAGATGCCATGAGATGGACCCTCTGGATCCTCGATGTCTCTTCTTCAGATGGAATTCCATCTGAAGAACTGTCTTGTGAGATTCCAATCTTTGTGACTTTCCATCTTTGTCTTCTCTTGGACCATTGGCATCTTGGCATTTCCATTTTCCATCTAGCTACTACAGTTATTTGTTAAGCTCTAACGCGTACCGGCTGTGTCTAGAAGATATGTCTCCAGCTGTTGGTTGAACTTATTTTCCCATGGTTCTATGGAAACAATCAGCAGGCTCTTTCTTAATTTATGCAACTTGCCAGACGTCATGAACTGTAGTCCCACAGGATGGTGGCTACCAACCTGGTAAATTCCAACCTACTAATTCTTTATACTGTGTATTTAGTGCTGTGTCCGTATTGTGTTAAATTGCAGATTATGGAGGACGTACAATTATTTTTTTATCCTCAACTTCGTTGTGTTACTGTAGCGTCTAATTACTTTGAAATATGGAATTGCATACAATGTCATGGAACATTTTGTCCTGAAAGCATGGACTTCTTTTAACAAACAATGTTTGCCATGTTTTCAGTATTATTGCGTTGATGGGACTAAAGCAGGTTTACACGGAAACTAACGTCTAATCTAAAGCCGATGCAAAGAATTCAAGAACTTGAATTTGTATTTGAACGAGAGGCTGGTATTTCAATGTTTGTCAGTAGGTGTCATTGGCACATTAGAAGTGCTACCCGTTCAACTCATACAGTACACATAACTGTGTTAAATGCCCCTCCAGCAAGAAATGGGTCAGTGCGCTCATGTCTTCCTTCCCTCCATATATTTAAATTTCCTCTTTTTTCAGTGATATTTTTGTTTTCATTAAAATTCTCCAAGCAAGTTACATATGCAGAATGTATTAAAAAGGCAGAATGTCTTTGATTTGACGGAATGCGGCTAAATGTCAGATTGGGTGAACCTGATGCGTCTTACCTGCCATCTGATACAATATTTCTGTGTCAGAGTTTCCTGCTGGGACTGAGGTTCACAACCTGGAGAGATCAGGGTTAACTTACTTCTATCTGGTGTGGTCAACACTATGAAGCTTAAAAAGCTGAAATAGTGATACAGCGTATTACATATCTCCCAACACTTGACTAAGGAGGGACCCTTATAAGATAAGAATAACACATTAAAAACAAGGATAATGCAATTTATTTTAATGCACATTATAAACACATTTATGGTTATGTTGGGCTGGAGAACATTGTTCAAACCTTAGAAAAAAGGGATATTAAGGGAGGAAAAAAGGTACAACTAGATTTGGCATTATCACTTTAAGAGTTGGTAATGATCAGCAATCACCTGCCAGCCAAATAAAATACTGTGCATTAATCAGTGCTACATAATATATATATACATATATATTAATATATATATATATATAAAAACATATATTTTTATTAAAAATGCAATTTATATATTTTATGAATATATTTCAAATTATATTTCCCATCTCGTACACATCCTCTTGCCTTCAGATTGGCTTCTTTTTGCCTTAGCCACAACATAGGAAGAATACATTTTACCATGGCATTTGGTCCTGATGCGTTTTCAGGTCTAACTATGCAGAAGATTGTTACGCAGGCTTCTCATGTCCACATGACAAACTAGGAACTATTTAGGTTTGACCCAGAGCCTCCAGGTGAAGCCTTGCTTCTCCTGCTCAGTTTCTTCATTCTCCAGGTGGTGGAGCAGCAATTGACCACACCCACTCCCAGCCCTTTCCCCTCCCACTCTCCACCCATCAAAGGCTGTCTGTGTCCTTTCACAAAGGCATTGCCCCAGAAGAGGTAGCGTTCCTAGAAGCCTAGCAAGGGATGTTCCCAGGTATGCCTATGGGCCATATTCCACCCTCCTGATTTTGCAAGGCCAAATGTTTCTGAGGAACTTATAGGATGTATTGTATGACATCATCACAACCTGTGCTTCAAAACTCAATGTGGCCCTATAAATTTTTAAAAAAGATAGAGATCTAGCCTTTTTGAACTTTTTAAAATATTTATAACGTGATATACTGTACAGAATGCCCATGAGTGTAGTATATATATATATATGTAATGTAATGCTTTATGAATTAATGTGAAGTTACACATGAGCTTTGGGAAGGTAGGGGGGTGAGGTGACGAGAGAGTGAGAGAATAGGGAGTGAGATGTTTGTAGTACGAGTGTGTATACGTGTGTGTTAGCATGAGAGTGTGCACAATGTGTTCCAATGCTCATTTAAATGCTGGTTGAATTTCACTCAGTCTTGGAATTACTTTGCTAAGCTAATCGCTCTATATGTTGATCGCAGATATACGTTGATATGATGATGAGATGAATGCAGAATTAAAAACGCACTGGTTTTATGGAAGACAGCTTCTTTTCAATTAACAGATACCCTACAGTATAATATACATTACAGTTATCTTTATAGCAGATTCCGTAGCGCTGTAACACCATTTCAAAGCAGTTGGACCAGTTCCATTAAACGATCGGTCAGGTATCAGTATAGATGAATGTTGTATCCATGGGTTTGGATAATACAGTTCTTTCTCTTAGGACCTGGATGGGGGGGGTATGTTTGATATATAAGTGGTTTTGTGGGTGGGTTGATAATGCTACTTAATGCAGTCTCGCAGCACAGAGCTCTCGTTATCCTCACATGTCCTATCTGGGTAGCCAATCATCCAGTCTCGTTGCTGGCTGTCTCGGACATCATATGAGCCCCTTGGGTTGGCCTTGAATGCAGCTCTCTCACATGTCATTCTAGGACAGCCACGAACAAAGCTTGCGTTAATAAAGGCTTGTGTCTTTCTGATTGGTTGTGGTTGTTGTCATGGTTACAGAGCTAGCCCACTTACCTGCATAGGCAACCCTTACAAGCAGGATGCAGTCCTTATCACTACAAAGGGTGCCAAATTACCCAAAACATGGATAATTGCATTCTTTTTAAAGAACACTCAATATACTGTATGTGTATGGCTTTATTATGTATGATGTCATTTCTAACATGCCAGTCATTCCTTAAGAACCTGCTCTACGACATGTGACGGCTTCTATTGTCCTATTTTCCCCCTTTTGAATGAAACAATAAATCCTGGTCGTAAGGGGTTAATTCTTTGAATGCAACCTCTGGAGGATTGCGAAATATGGAAGCCAATGAATGTGTCGGCTGTGCTGTGGCATCTAAATAGTTAAATCGATAAGAACCGATTAGTTTCAGATGGGTGTAGGAAGAGAATAGGAGCAGATGGGCACGTGGCGGTTAATACAGGGTCGTTCTCTGTGCTTGAGAGATGTGCGCTGACCCATATGTACTCGGTATGTAAGATCCATTTTTCATTCAAAGACGAGAAAGAGAAAGTGGTCCACAGGCTGCCTGATGAATATTCATGACGCCAATTTGCATATTATTAGCATTGGCACAGTACGACTTGCCTTAAAATCATTACTGTAATTATTTAGCTTCCACTTGCTACACGCGAGGTACGTCACCGGAACAGAGCTCAGCCAGACAAAAGCTTTTTTGGGGTTATTTATAGAAATTATCGGATACCCTGTGTTTAGGGGCTTTTAAGATCTGCAGTCCAATTTTCTAGGCAGAGAGATGTAATAAATGAAAAGAAGTCTATTGTCTCTTTTTGTATTGAATACAATTTTCTCTCTGTCCATAATGCCCATAGTTGTGAAAAGATGGCTTGGAAGAGCTTGAATACAAATTGTAGGGCACAGGATTTAAATCCAAGCACGGTATGACAGGGTATCTCCATTGGGTTATTGGGTTGGCTCCCTTTTCACCAGCCCCAAAGAGGGTGTTTTGCAGCAGACTAGCTGCTGCCCCCCTTAAACCTGCCCCTAGGCCTGGTCGGCATAGGCCATAATACACTACTGGCCCTATGTTTGCTTGTCTAGTACTTTGCTATCTTTACTGCAGTTGGACTAACCAATATTTACAGGGATGCCAGACCCCAGCTAAAGATCAGCCAAGCTGGCTTCTGACCACGTTCACCATGGACTCCATGATGGAGCCAACCTGTTGTAAGTTCCTCCAACGTTCAGGTGCAGAGAGGAACATTCATTGGACTTTCATTTTCTTTTGAAATCCTTTGGTTTTGCCGGTACATTAAGTGACAAAAAATGGAAAAACAAAGCATAATTTAACTTAAGTATCAGTAAAATCAGATTCATGTTTGGTTTGTTAGTTTAGTTAGACTGCAGCTGAACAGTGCGTTACTTGGGTTGGTTGCCTACAATTACGACTTAAAATAGAGAGTGTCGTGTTTATTGAGTAGACTCCTTCATTAAGAGCTTTCACTGCTCTGAATAATATTTCTGTCTTGCCATTTCATTCCAAAATTCCCTATGTAGGACTCAAGTTTTGGCCAACTCAAAACGAGCAGATATTAACCCCTTAAGGACAATGGGCGGTCCCTAAACCCATTGAAAACAATGCATTTTGAGCCCGTACATGTACGGGCTTTGTCATTAAGGGGTTAAAAAAAAGCTAATCTAACGCTTCATCTTGATAAGCCAAATTCTTCAGTACAGGAGTTCATCTGCGGCAGCCGAGATACGATGAACACATTCTGTTAAAACCATCTTCAATTTTTTGTGACAAGTGGTCTCTGATTATCGGAGCGCTCCGTAGGCTTCCATGTGCTGGCTTTGAAGATATATACCCGGAGCAATCTCTTCTCTAAATCAGGATCCTGCAATAATTCAGTCACTTTCATTAAGCCTGCCGGATGCCGCCAGTGTCAAGAGAAGCAGGAGGCCTCGTGTGACACATCGTCCTGGCATTTTGATCACCTTTTTTTTGTCTGGAAAGTACAAAAACCATAGCTAAAGCCAGCAGCACAAGCATTTAACCTTCAAGTCCTTCAGCTTTTGCCGTGAACAATGAAAGACCCCGTGGCAGATGCCTCTAGGGCTTTCATAATTCTGCCGGTTGGGGGTTTGTAGAGTGATGATGCTGTGTTCTTGTGGTCTCCAGGGAGTGCTTGTTTTATACGTTAGGGGAGTTTAAATGATGTCGGCTACCCAAGGATAAGAGAAATATATCAATTTATCAACTTTCAGCACTAATAAAACCCCTCCCCGAGATACAATGTAACTTCTAGCTCTCAAGTTCCTGTGGGCCGACCCAATGATTTAGGTTCTAAACCGAGGAATTCTGTTATTTCCCCACATATCAGTCATTTTACAGTCCACCTATAGACTCAACATGTTCTTCACTTGATTAGTTTGTTAGTAGAGAAACTGCCTAAGTAGGGAGGTCTTGGGTCTCAATCATTTCGGTGGAGACATAAAATCATAAATAAACATTATATCTGTATAACATCAGAAAAGTGTTATTATTAGGCGCAATTAATTTATCGTTATAATAATATCTTGTAACATAACCTGCACTTTTGTTGAATATCCTAAAATGGGAAGTCCCGTGGAAAGATAGATTTATTTGAGCGTTACGTACAACACTGTATAGAATAGTGGAGTTTAATACTGATAAAAGTGGGTTTTATTTTATTATATTCCATTAAGCTTCCTTTATCTGATGACCTGTAGGTTGCTGTTATAGGCAGTTATTGTATATTGTGAGTGACTTCCCCGCTCAAACATCATACTGAGCTGATTCTTCGTGGCAATGCTAATGAGGTCCTGTTTATGTAATAAACTAATTTACTTTGTAGACCATAGGGGAGCGTACAACCTGAATAACATAAAAGGGCCAATCATTCTGATTCCTGGAATCCCATGTTTTTGCTTTAAAAACATTTTTTTTTAGCTTACAGCTACAGTACATTTAGCACAGACCCCATTCTGAATTCCGCCATTGATAGCCATATTGTTTTTGCATGTATTCTGTCTGCGCGAATTAATGCATTATTTTCCTTAAAACAATAAGTTACAAAATAACAGTAATTAAAAATAAACAATAAATAATAAACATAGAGTTGGTAAATAAGTAACATCTAAATTAAATGGGAAGGTTCTACAGCTTGTGCATTGAGTGCCAAGACTACTGAGATGCATAATTTACATAATGTTTTTTTATTTACTTTAAAAGAGCAGTTTGTATGAATGTAACTTTTTCTCCAGGGTTCTTGATTGCTTGATTTCATATAGTGTTTTCTCTTTTGTATTGTGTGATCGCCGTACACTTCTAGAGCTTTTCCGATAGACGCCTTTTTAAAAGTTTCCCGCCTAGGGTGACCATGTGTCCCTGGTTAGGGGACTTGCCCCCCGGCACTCAGAGACAATGAATTCAAATTTTAAACCTCGCCTGCATGTGTTTCCTGGAGCGGATGTCACTTATCCATATGTATCTGTCAAATATGTGACATGCGCGTACCTGGGAGCTCTCCGGTTTGACCTGGAGTCTCTGGATGAAGTACTGCTTCTCTGGGTCTCCTGGTCACTTCTGAGTAGTGTTTAGCCACGCCCACTCCCTGCCTACTCAACGGTGTTTGAGGCCAGCCCCACCCATATGCGTGACTAGCCCCACCCACAAGGATTGCTAGCCCAGCCCCTTAGCGAAGCCAGTTACCCAGGAAGGCTCCAGGTAGCCTGCCCTGGGAAGTATGGGGGGGGGGGCAGGAAAAACAATGATACAAAAACAGGATAGGGCAAAGTCTAACAGGGGGAATGGTGGACACAAAAATGGAAAAGGCCAACCAGAATACAAAAAGGGAGAGAGAGAAAGGAGCATCGATAAATAAACAAAAGAGGTGGAATAACTCGATGGGGAGGAATAATCATTCAAATGCTGTGAACGGGAAGTTAAGATGGCTGATTCCAGCAAAGAATTGCAGAGGTTTCTTTAGCGTACTGAACTAAAAAATGTAATATTTGGAAGACGTGATAAATCTGTTTTAAGGGAGATGTCCTGGTACCTTAATCTCCTCTCATCATGTGACAGTGAAGGGAGGAGAAGCTCAATCGCAGCCATTCTCATGAATATGTAAATGCATCCCAGTAGCATCCGCAGTGACTCATGCTGGGTATTTTCATTATCCTATAAATGCAATAAATGACACAGCTTACGGCAACTGAAACGATTAAGATAAGCGTTAAGAAATCCCGGATAGAGATGCGATGATTGGACTGTTGTTCATTACTAAAGGAAAAATAAGTAGATAGATATGTTTGTTTAATATAAAAATCCAACCTCCACAAGAGGCATATTTTAATTTCCCAATTTCTGTGTTTTTGTAGATAAAGAGGCACAAGGATTTATCAAAGAAAAGCATGATTTCTATGATAAAAAAGTACATTAAAAAAAGTGTAGAAAACTGGCCCCTAAACTGTTAAGTATATAAACATCTAATATGCCCTTTTAATGCCTCATTAATTATAATAATGAATTTCTTACAAACAGCGACTGATCCGCTGGAGGGATTTTTGGGAAATTATTGCTTTTATAGAAGTTATTGAAAGATTAACACTTTGGTGACCGCAGCACAAGCACGATTAAAGAAGTGAAAACGTCATGTGAACGTCTAGTATGGATGCTTTACTTTGTATACACTTTTTGCTCCTTTTTTTTTTCGGTGACCCAAATCTTTCCTCTCCTGATGTCGCTCTTTTTTTAGGAAAAAAAAAATATGATGTATGATCCTGGATACTCAAGGCCAAAGCTTAACGGCACCCAGGTATGGAAGACAGTAATGTATCTATGTGAATTAATAATGGGACAGAGAGAATAAGCAGATGGAATCAATGGACTACAAGACATCACAAAGATAAAGCTGAACTTGTTTTAATTATTAACATTTTTAAAGACTAACTCATTCATTAAAGAGCGCTGGGACAATAGCGTGATGTAAGTTCCTGTGCCTCTATGGATGAGCCTCAGCTGTCCAGAGGATAATGTTACTTGCCTGAATCCTCAGAAGGACCAACGTCCCACCTCTATCCATACATCTCGGCAAATTTCTTCTACATGTGGCATAATGCGGTGTTAAAGGTGTTAGTCTTACCCCATCAAATATAGGGGCAAAGTAAATACCCAATCAGAAAGGCTACAATTAGGTAAAGAACAGCTTAGAAGAACGCAACCAACAAATGGAGGGTTTCCACAGGGTCAAGAGGAATTACATGAAGAACGGAAAACTCGCTGTAAGTCAGCATATTGGCCGTTTCTGCGTGGGATCCGTGTCCAAAAATATGATCCAACTACATATACAGAGATCACAAGTAGGTCCAGTGAACCCAAAAACGCTGTGATGAGGCAGCTGATGAAATATCTGAAGTTCTGATCTCCAATCCACTTGTTCCGCCAGGGGTTGTGGTGATTGTCGGTTTCAGTATCCTGAATGTCCTCCTCTTTGACAGTGCTTGATTTCATCTTAGTTGCCGCTGAAAAAGATCAAGGAGAACTGCAAAACTGTTGGAAAACAAGATGGCCAGACGTATAAAGCTACTCTTCAATACATAGGAAGAGCTGGGACAAGGAAGGCGAATCCTGTGGTGCAACCAAAGTGGTACAGAATCCAGATCACAAACTGGCGCCACGCCAGTTTGTGATCTGGATTCTGTACCACTTTGTCAGACTTTTTCCCTCCTCCTCCTTAATTTCAGTAGCTTTTTAGTGGGCATCGTCTCAACGGATACGCTGTTACGTGGTTTCCATGATCATCTGGAAGGTCCCTGCTAACAAATTCTCCCAGAAAGAGTATCCCAGAACACTGAATGTAATAAACCCTTTCACGGGCTACTTCATTGACTATCTCACAAAGGAACATTGTCCTGTCATCAATCGAGATAAAAGTTTAAAGAGGAAATTCCATCAGGTATGACACGATGATATCACAGTAGTTGCTGGAGGCAACCAGGCTACATATGTTACAATATCCGACAAGGCTAATGGGGGACATTTGGCTCGTATGGTGGATGTGGCTTCACGGTGAAACTTAGCGACCTTTCCATAGCAATTTCTGCTGTTTCTATAGACATTATTGTGGCTTTTATGGTTGTAGAACCCTGTGATACCCCCATACCCAGCAAACATTCTGATCTCCCAGAAAAAAGGGCATCAGGGAAGGAAAGAGGGGCATCAGGGAAGGAAAGAGGGGCAGAGGGATTTGGGTCCTACAATAGGGAACAATGCTTAAAGTGCACGCAAAGTCAATTGTTACTCTACCGCTGATCTGAAAAAAGAGCTGAGAGGCTATAGAGATTTTGTATGGAAAATTTACGACCGTTCCGCGTGTCTCAGGTCTGTATCCATGCAAACAACAACTCCCCTTCGGTATCTAAAGCACAGAGTAAATCTCTGACAGCGGGAACAGAGAGAAATAAGAGCCATGTAAGAAAGGATTCCCGCAGTGAGAGAGAATCGATAGGCCGGTCTCCCCTGTGACCGCAGGTCGGACGGCAATGAATTTGCTTGCTCTGAGTGCTACCAATTGCAATTCGGCTGCATTTGTCAATCAATAAAACAATAGTGTTACATTTATTCCAACGTATTCGAGTTGCATTCATTTTTTTAATCCATTGGCTGTTACCTAAATCTTTGTTGTTTTTATTTTTCTTAGCTCTTTATTCTTAACTGAATATTTGCCATTTTGGCTGTTATGTCTAGCGGAGGACTCCGTTCTCCATCGAGGGATTGAGACGGGATCAAGAAACCATTTTGGCCCAAGTATTGGCTGGGATCGATTTAAGGCCCAGAACTCTTCATTTTTGGTGCATTTGGAAAAAAAACGATGTGATCTATTGTTAGTAAAATGCCAGGGCCGTCTGGTAATTGGCAGTCTGACCCTGGCAAACAGGAGACTGACTTTATTTTGATGTTGATTTTAAAGATCAGAATTCAGCTTTTTATTTCAAACCATTCAATTTTTTTCCCTCTACCCTCTCATCTGCTTTCTGTTGTGTTTTTACAAAAATAAATAGCATAAAAGTATTTTAACTTTTACGAGAAACTCTTGGTTTGTACTATTCTATATAAAAATGTATTTGTATAAAAGTATGGCTGTCCCAGTGGATCAAACATTCATTCTTCTCTGTAACACAAATAAAACATAAGCGAGCTTTAAACAATTCACCCAAACCCACCTGTGATCTATTCTGTTTATTATACGATGAGCATTCAAGACAGGGTTTTGTTCCTGGAGATGATTTCATTACGGCCGTTGGGGGAGCTGCGTTTTTTTTTTTTACACAGTATTTTCGAAGCATCCGAGCGATTCGTGCCGTCACCTTTCACCTTTTGGGGAGAAGCCTGGGAGAATATTGTAATACTGTGTCTCTACGGAGCAGCGCAAGGAGCAGTCCGCTCTGCTGATACAGTCTGACAGGTCGAGGCAGCCCAACAAAGCTGGCTTTGAATTTTTTTATACCTACCTATGGGAACGCAGAAAAGACTGAGAATCTTATAAGAGACAGAGTTCCGAAGCTCTTCATCTTCTGTGTATCAAATGGAATCTCAGAATACTGTTTTATGGTAAATAGTTTGGAACTCTGGCCGGAGATTCCGGGTGAAACACCGGTTCTTAGAGTCCCGGCGCTAAAAATCTGGGCCACCTGAGTGGCGGTGTGGGCTTGTGTTGGGTGGTGTGACTATTGGCAGGAGTAGGAGGGACCAAAAATGGGAGGGAGCGTGGCCAGACCCAAAAGTGGGTGTGGTCAAAATCACATACCCACCATACTTGAAGAGCCACCTGCTGCTGAAAGTTGTGAGATGGCCACATCATGATTTTAGAAGTCCGTGGGCCAGTCAATTGAGATCAGACGATCTCCGTAACTGGCTCATAGTCCTCACTGTCCGTAAACGCGGGACAGCTCCTTTAAATTGGGATTGCCCTGTGAATACCAGGACACTTGGGGGTTATGATAAGAGAGGCTGGAGAGAAAATGCTTAGGAGTGAAGAACCTGAAATGGATACAAAGTGTACAGAAGTATCATTGGGCCCAGGTCTAGTTGCCTTCTGAAGCACACCTAGCATAATGGCGATAAAGGAAGGAACCAAGCTACAAATTAATAACTTTACTGAAAACAAAAGGCATAGATTACAGCTCTTTTGGGACAGATCAAGCAGCATAAAGTACAGCTTAATCTCTATAAATTAGCGACTCTAAACAGATACAAAACATGAGGACGGTACTTTATTAGACATTTCACAATAAATTGTTTCCCTTATATAAGTTGAGCCACAAACCATCCTCCGGGCTGCAGACGAATCTCATGCAGAATATATAATGTAATGAATACATTGACTAGGAGATCAACCTCCTGCCAGAGATCACCGTATCTCACCGCTGGCAGCTGAACACGGAAATAGTTCACATGAGAAAGAACATAAAAAAATGAATGGTGGGTCGTAGTAACCCCCTGAGCGTGCATGAATGAAGCGCATGCGCTTCTACTGCTTGCAGTAGCTCATGAACCGACTCTTGGGATATAGAAAAGACCGACCGACCTTGTTGTAAATGCAATAGTGAACAGGTTAACTGAAATCAATGATTAAACCCCACCATCCATTCCACCCCCCGCCATCTTTATAAACCCAATTTGTCGGCAATATCTTAAATTCAACCAAAGAACAACCTGGGTTCAAATACAAACCTGTGCGATTAAGTTATCCCCCAACGTAAAATGTATCAATAAAAATGGTAGGGTTTGATTATGGTTTTTATTGATTCCACGATGATCACCTTTTTATTTCGTGGCGCCCAATAGTACGATTGGCTCCCTTGGCCTAGACCAGAATACGCCGCTCCCGGAGGAAGTTATTATGTATTTCTTTCTGATTTATGTCACCCAAGGTTCCTGATTAGTATGTATGTTGGCTAAATGCTCTGGAATACATTTTTCGGGATGTCTGTTAAAGTACACAAGGTCACCGTGTTGCTGCATTTTAAAAATGTTGGCAAAAGGCGCAGTAAACCAGCGGTAGCCGAGACATCTCTCCCCGCTATTAATCTTTCCACACCTGAAGTTTTTTGGGCTCAGTGAAATGATAATCAAAATGCTCTCGCTGGCAGATGGGAGCCGCAGGCATCGCAGAGAATATTTCATCGGAATCAAAAATTGATATGTCTTCCCAGTTAGAAATACTAACAAATAGTAGTGTTCATAGAGCAAGGAGAATAATAGAGAGTTTTCCCCTTTTTTTAATATGTCAGTCGCAAAATTATCCAAAAAGCCGATAAGTTCCCTTTTAGTTGGCTGGCCCTGCATTCTGCAAATATGTCATGTGCTACTTTGAGTTATATCGCCTGCGCTGAATCCTGAACACCCAGCACTGTATCTACAACTCTGACATAATGAATAGACATGAATAGATACATATATATATATGATATATGATGATAATCTAGATACTAACCGCTCTCCTTGTCCTTATATACAGACGCCAGGGCACATGCCTCCTACTGATACAAAGACATCAGTATACAGATCTCACTCTATCTCCTAATACACAGACATCAGGACACCTACCTCCCCCCTCCTCCTAATACACAGACATCAGGACACCTACCTCCCCCCTCCTCCTAATACACAAGACATCAATCAGGACACCTACCTCCCCCCTCCTCCAATACCACAGACATATTTCAGGACACAGACATCAGGACACCTACCTCCCCCTCCTCCTAATACACAGACATCAGGACACTACCTCCCCTCCTCCTAAAACACAGACATCAGGACACCTACCTCCCCCTCCTCTAATACACAGACATCAGGACAACCTACCTCCCCCTCCTCCTAATACAGACATCAGGGCACCTAGCCTCTCACCTCCTAATACACAGACATCAGCACACCTACCTCCCCCTCCTCCTAATACACAGACATCAGGACAACTACCTCTCACCCCTCCTAATACACAGACATCATGGCATCTACCTCTCCTTGTAATACAGCTCTTTCTTTGCATCCTGATCGATGTCGAAAGCAAGTACTCATTTATGCATAACCAGTCTATACGACATAATATTCTCCAGAATGGCACCATTGCCGCAAACAGAAGACATCTTAATTTATTAAAGCAGGGAAATGAATCTTCCTTAATGTTATTGTTAACACATTCACTGCTGGAATGGGGGATGCGCAGCCATGTATCCCTTCATCATGGGGGAGCCCACGTGAAGACAGTTTGTTCTCCCGTAATGTTATTCTGTGTCTGCTCTTTTTGGCGCGAGCCGAACGCCTGCGCTGATTTATTTTATAATGTGAGGCTCATCATCTCTGATATATTGTCTTTGCTTTGTCACAATGGATAGTTTTGCTCCTTTCAAAGTGTCACAATGGATTGTTCGGATTCCATAGCTCGTTACAAATTGCGATGTCTTTTTTTTTTTTGGTTATTTTGCTTGGCCGGTTGCACAATGGCTTCTCTGCGCTGCTCCGGCTAATCCTCAGCTTCCCCCTGCAATGTTTTATCTCTTGTATTTATTGATGGGCCTTTTTAGAATCGAGCTGAGCTTAACTCTGCAAAGCTATTTAACATGCCTTGAATTATTAACAGAATTCCTTGACAAATAGTACAACATGAATTCTAAGCATAAACGCCTTTCGGTTGATTGATGATCGAGTTTACTTCTAAATGTCTCTTTTCACTGTCAATCACTGAAACAAAAAGAAAAAAACAGAGCATTCATGGGTCCATCGAGTTTGTATTGTATGCTTGAATGATCCATGTTTTGAAGACTTTTATCACTTCTCCAGGGAAGCATATCACCGAACAGATTGACTCTCTTTCTTCCACCTACCTCTGTCTCACCTTTCCTACCCCCATTCCTGCTGTCGGGTGTCTCCCACCATACCCTCTTAATCTTGGGTCAGCCTATACGTATGTCTTGGAATATCATTTAAAAAAGGTATAGACTGGGAGACAGTAGGGTGTAATATATATATATATATATCTATATTCAATTGTTTTATTATAACCAAATGTTGGAATTTTTTGAAGAAAGACAGGGCTGATGGGATTTACTGCAAGTAGTTAAATGGTCTACAGTGTCCCTGATGTGCTTGATGTGCATCACAGCATCTTTTTATCACTCTTGAGGGGGAGGGTTGGACTCAAAGGGTTAATCTTATATTTTACGTGAAGAGGGCTGACCATTCACATAAAAAAATTTTGTTGGGAGAAACACGGCCCTGAAGGAGGTATTTGCTATTTTTGCCCCAGGGCCCAAGTGCAATAATCCTCTCCCCTTTATTTGGCTCCTGAACAGCGTGGGTCGGAAGCGGATGGAACACGCGAGATGAGGCTAGCAGTTTGCGGAGGCCCCTGACGGAGCTCCGCAAGACTTCTGTATTAAGTGATGAATTGCTGCCTAGTGACCCTTGGCCGTGGTAGGATCTGAGCGTTCCTAGTGCCGTAGTTTACCCGCACTGCTTTAATGCAATTTTTTTTGAACATATTATACTTATGTAAGCTAAGCCAGTAAAATATTGGAATTTTTGCATTTTTGGTTAAAAAAAGGTAACTTTTATACAATCAGCTGTTTAATAGTCCAGAAACCTGGAACAGGGAAGGTACGAAGACTTGGAAATTGGAGGCCAATAAACATATACAGTAACATGTAATGAAATAATGCATTTTCCTCTAGCAATACCTAATCATAAGCTTGCCATGATGCCTAGGTAAAAGCAGGAAGTGTACCTGTGTATGCTTCCTGTGTGCCCTGAAATCAACGAGAGTAGCAGCAGCCAATCACGTGTATGCTTACTGAGTGTCAGTGTTTAAATAAGATACATGCTCGAGCGCATATGCGTTTAATTCGTTTCTCCATAATATCAATATCGGATTTTTCTGTAATTACTTGTATCAGACAGGTCACTTAAACTGCTAATCAGGTTGATGGTAATTGGAGGGCTTTTCCGCTGACTATTAAAAACCAAAATGGTTACTGAACTGAATGTAGTATTCGCTGTAACGTATTAACAATTTATAAACTGTTAAACAAACAGGCTCGGTTAAACAACCCAGAGCTAATTTACTCATTAGTAATTACGGCTCTTAGAGCTGATTTTCTAACACAAATAGTACCTTACCGCTTATCGGTGAGAAGGTTAAGGGCCCCTACTTATTAATGCCCCAAGCTCACAGGTCCGAAGCATGTCTGCTCTCTAGCTAAGGTGCAAGGGAAAATATTGGTCTCGTTTGACTATCACCCTTGGCCGGCGGTCCATAAAAGGGACCACATTGGGTAAAACCCTGATATTAATGATAATGATTTGCTTCACGCTTCTCTAATCACTGCTCGTTGTCTGCCCCTGTAACATTTCACTAAATGATACACAGATAGCTCAGCCCTTAAGTCGGTTTCAACGTTTTTAGCATTTTTAACTCGTTGAAGAACCGTGTAAACGTGGTAATGAGTTCAGTTCAATCATTATCTGCCTCCGTAATCCAGCTTTCCAAAACTAGCGTTCTTCTGGATTTTATAAGACTGTCTTTCAACTAAATGGAAAGAACAAACAATTCTTTGATGGCCTTCGTGTGCTGCAGGCGGTGAGAAAAAAATAATGAGTAGGAGATTTATGAAGAGCGGTAAAAAGATTGAATTCCATGTTAACAGAGCGGTCTCAATTGAAAGCACGTCAATAGCACTTGTGCCATTAACTCCCTCAACCTGCGAAGGAGATAAAAGTCTTTTGATTGTGCAGATAATTAGAATGTTTAGAGCTACGATCATGACCAGGTTCATTGTTTGCATTTCACTTATAAACAACATCATTCTTTTTTTTGTATCTCTACAAATGTTGGTTCAGCTCCTCTTGGCTGGACATCCATGGCATGAATGGAGAAGAAGCAAGGTGATGGACCTCACCTTAGTGACCAAGGTCTTCATGTTTCTTGTATTTTACTGAGGACCGTTTTCCTAAAAAAGAAGTTCCGAGAAGGTTAACTATCTCTTGATGTGTCCATTCGTGGAAGAGCTAGACTCGCCTCACTTTATAATGTCTCTTGACCTAACAATTTATAGGAAATGTCTACAGCAGGAATAGGTTGATGTTGACAGCTACAAACAGCTTTCTAGACATAGTGGAAGCGTTTTTTAATCTATTATTGAAAGCCAAACATAGCACAAGTCTTTTTTTTGAGATTTTAAGATATTGCAAGACTTAAAAGTCAAGGACTATTTTATCTCTGAAGAGCTTGAGTTATCCACAAGTGCAACAACACTTCATAACTAATCCTTCAGAGACCTTTAGATCCAACTAATACCTAGAGGTATGGGACAATTAATGGGATCGGATAAGAATGTACATTTTTTATGGCACCTAGAGGTGAATATGTAATATATCTAGATCCGCCATTTAATATGTCAACAACATTACATAAGTGTATTAAATACGTCTGTAGAATTTTGGATTCCGAAATATGATCCATTTTAAAATGTAAATATTCACTTCATTAAGTAGCATTACATCCCCTTAGCCCAACCTGCTGGAAACAAGCATAATTAACTAAGGAGAATTATTTACTGGAGGAAAATCAAATCGTTATTCTACTCTCCCCTACTGCAGTATATAAATTCAGGTTTAATAAATGTCTGCAAAATGTGAATAAACGGGACAGTTTTGTTTTATTCCCATAGCGTGTATTTTGTCCATACTGATACATACAATATATTAGCGCAAAATAACAGAAAATAACAATGAAATAGTAGACTTGCTTTTTTATGTGTAGAATGAGTTTAATATAGAATAGAATTTTGTTTAAAATATTTTAACAGAAAAAATTAGCAAAAATGTTCCATGAGAATTTTACATTTTTGAAAAAATATATAAATTTAGAAAATTGGCAACACATGATTTACATTGTAGCATTATCGTTGCAGTTTAAGGAGAATTTATGATTTTGAGTTGAAGTATATATATTTAAAATATAAATTTCTAATATATCTGTAGAAATGTTTATTTATGCAATCATAAAGATTAAAATTATGAATAAAGGGGTGATATTTCATTTTTAGGTTGTTTTTTTTTTTTTTTGGCTTTGAACACTTTTGGTTTATATATATATATATATATATATATATATATATATATATATATATCAGAAATGATTTTGTAGACATTTGCACACCATTCTGGCTTTTGGTGCCCAGCTGCACAGAGAGTTGAACGGTGTAACAGTTTATGCGTACATTCCCCGTAACACTCAAAGGCGCACAACGTGGTAACACAATAGCGAATAACATCGCAACGTTACAAAGGTGTTACTAATTCTATTTTTACTGTGCATGTAAATAATAAAGGGTTTAAACGAGTAAAAGGCAACGTTAAAACAGAAGACTATATGAGCATACTCCTTACCGAGTATCTGAGTATTACTTGTGTTTAGTTCGTACTCCATTCCCTGCTTGTCCAAGCTTCCCCAAGTGTTAACATCAGGGCAATTAAAAGGCTAACGGGAGGGCAGAGGCCTCGTTGTGATATAACTGTTACTGCTAACTCTAAATAGGCAACATTATTGAATCCAACACACGCAAAAACTCACACATGGAGTTCACTGATTTAAAAGTTAGTTCAAGGAATAAAGATCTTATATTTTATGGATGTTATGACAAATGTGCATGTCTAAGCGTGTGTGTATATGTTTGTTAGCATGAATGTGAGCATGACTGTGTAAGCGTGTGTGTCAGCATTAGTATATGAGTTAGGATGAGTATGTATGTATGCATGTGCGTTTATTAGCATGAGTGTGTATGTATAAGTGTGTGTGTTAGCATGAGTGTGTGTGTTAGCATGTGTCAATGTGTGTACTATCATGAATATATCTGTGTTAGCATGAGTGTGTAAATGTCTGTTGGTGTGTGTGTTAGTGTACATATGTTTGTAGCATGAACGTGTATGTGTGTTAGTTGTGTGTTGTGTGTAAAATGTGTGCCCCTGGGCCAAAATGTGACAGCCCTCCCCTGGCGGTCTAAACCCTCCTTGGTGGTAATTGTGGTTAACATCTTTCATGGTTTGCAATTCAAGCCCCTGACTAAAACCCCAAGTAGTTATCATAAAATCTATACTGCGACTGCTACATTGAAATCGATAGCAAACAACACATCGTAAACGGACACATTTTACCACCAAAAAAATGATAGAATCCTCAAGACATGTTCAGGAAGATTAATTAGGTGCCCTGCACATGCACAGACAGGTAAAACACATAATTTAACCCTTTCAGTGAAAACACATGGAACGTAACATAAAAATAAAGCCATTATGCTAGGAATTAAGTTTTTGTTCACACATTCACAGCTAACTCTATATCAGGGGCGTCCAACGTGCGGCCCTCCAGCTGCTGCAGGACTAAATCTCCCATAATGCTCTTTCAGCTAAAGGGCTGGCTGAGGAGGATGGGAGATGTAGTCCTGCAGCAGCTGGAGGGCCGCACGTTGGACACCACTGCTGTATATGGATGACATCTTAAAACACTTTCTTTCCGGTGTTTGACAGATTTTTACTAGGCCCTTTTGGACACGGCCTTGCTTTATTTACGCATAGATTTAGGTGCGGCGCTTAAAGGGTTACTAAAAATTGAATTTTCGTTGTTTTTTATGTCTGTTGCCACTTGGCTACATTATAGAAAACGTTGAGGATCTATGATCACAGCGCTGAGCCATTAACATCTCTCCAGACCTGTATCTGAGGCTATTGCTATAACTCAGCGGCCGTGACTTACAGCTTCAGCGCGTGATGCATCTCACGGACAGAAGCGAAAGGATCCCGTCTTTAATCAGAGGCCGTAAAGGAAGAGGTGATTTGCTTTGGCGCGAACACAGCAGGGCTTTGATTCATTTATCTGAGCTGCGGCAACCTGGGCGCATTTTGGCTGCGATGGCTATTCGTCATTAGACGGAGCAAAGCGCTTGTGAAGTGCGCGGGGACGCTGGGAGCTGGATTGATAACCAAGCTTATGACGGGGTCATCAGGAAAGATGTTCAGCTGTTCAGGTTGGGGTGGGATGGGGACAGAATGCGGAAGACTCTTGACAGTGGCAGCTGCTTACTGGCTAATGGCTAAGAATGAATGATCAGTGATCAGCCCACGAAACTCTATAACCCTTCAACTGGAACCTTTAGATACAAAATGTATCAAGGCAGAACTGTCAAGCATCCCTGTGGAACTTAATACTTGGTGACATTATTTCTTACGGATGCGGTTTGGAGGGTAGGGGGTTGCGCTTCCTCTGATTTGGCCATTAACTGGATCAGCGGTCCTGAACCCAGTTATATAATAACTCAGTTGGCATTGGGTTTAAAACAACAACGAGATTTAGGAAGGACAGGATGCGAAGTGATGTTCGATCGGCGACTGTCAGGTCATATCTGTATTTGCAACGTCAAAAGATACACAGTGGAAACGTAGCGTTCAGAGGCACTCTTTCAGCACCGTGGACAGCGTCAGGCTATGGTCTGGGGATTACAGAGTAAAATAAGCAATATGTAGGTATTAAAACTCTGTAACGTGGTGAAAGGTGCCGTAATCAGGATCTGCATGATTATTCGTCCCTATGAAGCTATTCCGCCTTATATCTGTGTACCTATATTATATATAGAGATCAGACATTATGTTTGGAGGGTTATAGATATAGGATTAGATATTGTGTGCATGGAAGTAGTGTAGTCAGAAGTGGTTCTAGGTTTTTTTTTGCATTCCCCAAGTGAAAAGATTTACCAGAAGCAATCAAAAATAATTCTGCATAATCTGAAAAATGCATTTTTTTATGGCCACCAAATTATTAAAAGAAAAAATATATTCTAATAATATAACCATGGCATCTGCTACATTGTAGCAACAAAAGGAGTTATAAGTGCACAACCTATATAATATTCTATTAATGTATTTTACATTTTGAAAGTCAAGGTTGCTAAATTAATGGAGCCCACCTTTTGAACTGGTTCTACACAATTACAATGTCCTTCTGTAACCGGCAGTGGTCATTGCCTGCTTGCAGAATTCTATTGTGTTTTTGGAAAACCTATCTTGGGTTGGATATTAGAATTACAGATATAAGAATCGGGTTGACGGTAATGTTTTAGAAGCTGTACGATGGGGGCTGAAGATTTAGGGGCTGAAGATGTGATGGTTTCCATCACAATTTGGGTAGTAGTTATGGATCTTCAACTAGGACTTAATGACTGTGGCCAAAGGGCTTCTTACCTGTGATGAGTAGTTACTTTTTCCATATGATTCCCCAAAAGCATAAAGAATCATATTTGAAAGTATATATTTAAAAAAAATATATATATATTAACTTCCCATTGAGTATAATAGCCCTAGAATAACAATCCAGCCAACCTCTGGTATATATGGATTTATAATATAAAGCCATAGTCCCCAGCTAGTCAAAAGACGCATGATCCGTAGTCCCCAGCAGTCCAAGTTATTTGTTCTTGGCTGAAACATGATTATATCTAACTAGCCTTGTATCTGATTTATGGGTGCTAAAAAAACCTACAGCTCACATGGTACTTTATGATCTTGCTTCCGCAGTCAATTTACACAAAGGTGATGAGTCAGAAGATGACTCATTTAAACAATGTATCGTGAACGAGTTTTCGTTGATAACGTTCTGCAATCTTATTGTTTGCAACCAATAAAACTTGGAACAGAACAGCGTGAAAGATATAGAATAACCTAAACCCCACTGGTAATAACATGACTTTCATTATGCTATATTTTATGTCGTTTAGAATCTATATTGGTCGAAAATATTTTACTATGATCCATAGTAAAATTTTATTGGATAGCAATGGAAAAAAAAAGTTCCTTTAAGAAATATCTTGGATATGTTGGCCTTTTAGGGTCTACATTTTAGTGAGTTTGGAGTGAAAGGGCAGTAATGTTGCATGTTTTTGGTCCTGAGTGCCCAATTTACTGCATAAAACCAAGTTGCTGAGCTCAAAGTGCCAACGCTGCATGTTGGTGCCTATCCCTGGTCTAGTGCATACACATAACACATACTCAAGCATATACTCACACTCACATGTATATACACACACACATGAAAAACCATGTGCTGCTGCCACCATTTCTCTTCTTTGTCATTGTCTCTCACTTTTTTTGGTGCAAATTAATATCATTTTAAGAACAATTCCTTAAAATAATTCTATAAAATAACAGCTCATGCATTGTATTGTTTTCTGCCAGAACCTACTAATGAATTGTTAATTGTATCTTAAAACAACGCTTGCAGTGTTATTAATGTGTACATATTTTTTTTAATCTGCAGCAATTTTGGGCAATAAATGTTTTTTATGGATTAAATTTGCAGTTTAAGGTTTCTCTGGAGTCTCATTACTTCCAAGGACATTAGAACATATATTTTATTTTGCATAAGTAAATATTTAATTAGGCAAAATATATATATTTTAACATTTTTTTTTACTTGCTTACCTCTGAACATTTGAAATGGCCAAATAAGGATATTTTTGTTCTATGGGGTGTGGTTGGAGGCGTGTCTAGGGGGTGGGGTTTCACCAATACTTTTTATGTCACATTGTGATCTAAGACATTTAGAACATGGATGCTAATACCTCATTGGTTAATTCGTTTACAGTATGTCTGGTAACAAAAGTATGCAAATCATTTCTGATCATTTTTCGCTAGAATGTTTTTTATAATAAGTCCCTCTTTTGAGTATTGTCACTTTGTCAAATGGCATCTGACCATGACGAAACATCTTGGTGTTCATTGTTATCCGAACTGTGCCTGAGTGACAGGTAGCTGATCTCGGGAAATGCTGCCTGTATAATAGCAGGTGCTGTCACAAGGAAAATGACTAGGTCACCGTCACAAAGGTCTCATTAGACTGTCAGGATGACAGAAGCCCCGGCGCACTAATGGCTAGCTGAGTCATTGATAATATGCCACTTGTCAGGGTTCGACTTGTGTTTAGCATAACTGCGCATCGCCAGTAAATGCAGCCCCTGCCAACTTCAGCCGAACACTGGTCGTAAAATAGACGTAAAATAGACCCCTCTGGTACTGAACTGGTTAACACGCAAGTTTATTACACTTCTTATCAATGCTGAAACCGTAAGAACTGATTTAGAATCACGTGTCACTCCAGATGCTGTCTGTTCAACAAAAAATATATAAGTGTAAGTAGAAATATAAAACTTGACGGCAGATAAGAACCATTTGGCCCATCTAGTCTGCCCATTTTTTGCCTACCATAAGATCTGGGGGTCTCCTTGCTTTCAAAAAACGCATTTCAGTCCATTTGTTGCCCCCATTCTGCCGAATGTAACTGTTGAATAGTTAAATGCTTGAATGTCCAAGGTCTTTCTTGAATTTGAACTAAATAAAGTATTATTCTCATACTATTGTCTGGCTATATGTTTAAAATATTCAAATATGAATGGATATTTTCCCTTTCTCAGTGTTACTTGCCCGCCAGTTCCAGTTACTGCTCATTCATTGTCGGCGAGGCTGCATGGGACAGTAGACCATCCATTTAAATGAAGAATGGTTCTTCAAAAAAACAATATTTCATTTATTTAATTTTAACTTAATGATTTTAAGAAACGTTGCCCAGTGTTGGCGGTGTTTCTAGCGTGTCCCAATGAATATGTTCCGAGACAGGGAAGCAGAAACCGCTCCGGATGGAGAGAGTCATTCGCTGACGGGGTGAGGGCTCCCACCTCATCAGCTGTTCCTTTTAAAGTTCAAGCCTGCAGCTTCCAGTGATGTGAAGTGACTGCAGAGTAAAGCGGAGCTCGGCTGGTGAGCCCGTCCCAAATAGCAAAAACAACCCTTCAGGTAGAAGAAAATGTCAGGAGATGAGGGGAGGGAGTCCTGGGTGTAGCCGACATGTCACATCTATTATTCATGAGCTTCCCGCAGGCCACGGCACAATATTTGCCTTCTTGCTCCACTGCGAATCTGAGGACAAGAACGTCATTAACCCATATGCTGCTGGAATCGTGTACATCGTATATCTGGGGTAGCCAATCTCTAGTTTCCCCAGAGGAGAACATCATGGAAGTTCCCTTTATTCAAGAATTCGCCAATGTCCGAATTCTTGAATAAAGGGACACTCCTGCTACCGTATGCACTTTCATTTTCATGATGTCCCCTTTGCATACTCCCCAGCTCCATACACATGCCCTAGCACGCAATGGACTCCCCACCAGTCTGCCCCAGTTCTGGCTCGGTGAGCATTCTAACAAGACCCCTGTGCACATGCATAGAATGTGCTCCCATTGATTTCAGTTGGAGTGCTTAGGCGCCACTGATTGGCTGCTTCAAGCAGCCAATCAGTAATGCCAAACTTCAGACCACAGATGAGGCAGTGTATTGTCAGCTCTGGAGCTGCAGCTTCTCATGAAGGCGAGGCATTTAATATTTGTTATGTTTAATAGATGGTAGACTGCTTGGAGTGTCCCTTTAAAGCATCCTGGTCAGAGCATACTGTGGTGGTCTGCAGTAACTGGCAAGCAAGGACATCTGTTGCCCAGCCGATGTTTTAACCTGCAACTTCTATCAGGCTTTCTAAAAGTTGCATATACTTTTTACCACAATGGTCCTGTTACCGTGTTATGTACTGAATGTGGGATGGGCTATTTGGTTAGTTTTGTCCATTTCTTTCTTCTGTAAAGCGTCCGTTAATTAGTGACTTTTGGATAAGTGGATTCCAGTGCCTGCTGAAAATGCACATTAGTCTCAGCAGGTGCCCTCGGGGTCTTATGTCTGAGTCAACGTTCAATCCCTCCAAACTAGAGACGTGCAATACATTCCCACCTCAGACATTGTGTTCGGAACATTTAATTGAACGTTCTTTTCTTTCTGCTGTGCTTTGTTGGGCTGGCGAGGGAGGAGGACGAGGATGGAGGGGGGGGAATTGTTTCTACCACGGCTTTTTGGTTTAATGGCCTCCCATTTACTTAATGATCAGAAATTGTGGGAAGCCGCAATCAGGAAACGTCAAAGCTAAGTCAGTAGTGTTTGTGCAGCTGCCTGCTACATTTCACTAGATAGATGTGAGGTTACATGAAGAGAAACCATGGATGGCCACAAGGAGGTACTTGCCTCTTACGCCATTTTGCTCTTACTTGGAGCCTCTCGTCATTGCCATATGTTTGTAAAATGTCAGCTTTGGAATGATATATATAACACTTCTGATGGAACACGAGCAATTACCATCCACTGTGTGAAACTTCTTTTACTGTTATGCCAGTGTTCTACTGAAACATGTGAGGAGCAATTCTCGGTGCTCATAAGCTTGCATTGATGGTTAATGTACCACTAAAGTACTTCAAAATGGCTTTGCCTTCTTCTAAGAAAGCTAAATTATTTGTACAATACCACCATTTTGACAAGAAAATAAGAGAAGATGAAGTATTTAAAGTTGATGGATGTCCCACAAATGCACATTCAGTGCCCACAAATCCTCATTCTGGCAGGGGGTCCATCAGAGACTTCTGATGACCTGAAATAATAGGTACTAACTTCAAGTATTCTAGAAGCTTCTTTTAAGGTTTTTTAAGGTTATTTTTAAAATCCCTTTTATTTGATGTCAGCATTGCAAGGTTTATTTGTGAAGCCTTTTTACTGCTGGGGTGGGGGTCTTAATTCTTAAATGGGTTTCATGCCAACACAATTATGTCACCGTACATGATTGAAAACCGCATTAAAATAATTGTATTGTGTTCTGCTGGCATGCAGCCCAGGTCTGTGAATCTACATAACCGGTGAAACAATTTGTGCAACAACAATCTCAGCAACATTGTAACAAGCTGAGCAATAAAATGACTTCATGTGATTTTTACCTATAATGTAAATATAGGTAAATGTATCTTATTTTTGGCATTATCTGGGGGCAGCAGTTGTGCGACTACATTTGAGGCTGTTGTCTCACCCTAAGATATTTGTAATAATAGCGTTACAGAGGAGCTGCAGAATACTTATATAAATACTTATATAAATATGAAATTCAATTCAATAGAAAAAAGAGGAAGAGAAGTAATATATGATTATCAATGCTGGATTCCCTTGTACGATGTGATAATTACATCCATATTATTATTTATCTTGTGGGTGGCAGCCATCCACTCACACTGGGATCCACTTCTCCATCAAGGGCCACTGTAAGCACACTGTTCTGAGTTTATGCAGCCCGTGTTGTACCCTGGGCTAGCACATCTCTTGTCAATGAACGGGTTAATCCAGAGCTGTATGGGCTGCTGTGTATGTGTGGTAGCGTAGAGCAGGTGCTGTTGAAAGACTCCATAATGATGAAAAGCTAATCAGACTGGTAATTTGTGCATTTTCGTTCTATTATATCATTTTGTCGCTTGCTGGTACCCACAACAAATGTTTTAGCAAGTTCCACACCAGGTGCAGGGCTCCATGGAACACACGTATGACACATGGTACAAAGGAATCCTAATGACGGAGCGATGTATCAGATGGTTCCATCGAGTTCCTTCAGTATAATGTCATCCTCTGGCGATGTCCTCTGAAGATCCTTACTCTATAAAAGTGATGGTTAATTGGTTTTCACACATTTCCAACATCTGAGCTCATTTTTTTGTGTTGTTTTTCTATATACAGTAACTTTCATTGGTGACCTGGAAAAGAAGGAAACACTTGAATTTGTGTTTATTTCAGAAGAATCTGAAATGTGTTGTCCATAAATCAATGGACCTAAACCAAAATGAAGTATTGGTCCGAATAGTTTTTGGTCCATGTGTTCAATGTTGCTCTTCTGCGTACTAAATTCACCGCTATTGCTGAATTGCCAAACCCTACCCAGAAATAATTATTTAATCAGGTAACATTTTTTGCATTCATGATTTGTGAATTCATGATGTACGGGCTGTCATTAAGGGGTTAAAACTTCAGAGGCAATAATTTGCTAACATTTATTTATATGAAATACTGTCCTAAGGAAAAGCACCTTTAATTTCCCTCTGTGTGTTAATTTTATAGTTTTGTATTGGTTATTTAGGATGTATTACATTTTTTTTTACTTTACTGTTTTTTTTAAGTTCTTTCTACAAAAAAAACGCAGCGCTACAATTTAATAAAAGAATTTCATCTGACGAAAGTCCCTTGCCCTGCTCTTGCGGCCTTAAAAAACAAGTTTATATGGAATAATTTAACTTTGTCCCCAGACAAAGCTACCAACTCTGGCTCTCAGATCAGCCTTAATAGGAATTTTAGAAGCTTTTTATCAAATCGAAGTTGAATTCTCCCCAATAAAACAGCAATTCAATGAGAATTCATTAAAAACTGTAATATTTTCAGCAGAGATGGGAAAAAACTCATCTGCACTAGACTATGGAACTAAATCCTGCTCTATGAAATTGTATTCAAAGCCACATGTGTGAAAAAATCTGTAAAAATCTGTAAAAATGTGTGGTGTTTTAAAATGTTAAATATTCATAGTTCTATCTTATCAGTCCAGCCATAGGAAGAAGAATGTGTTGGCTTCACTTTTATTTAAAATAAAATACTAAAAATAAAATAATTTAACTGAGAACAATGGAAATATACTATTTTGTATATTTTTTTTTAAATTGAGGAACTTCATGGCACTGATGAAATGTGACAGTTTTGTCCACCCTTTATTTTTTTCCAAACAGATTTTAAGGAATAAAATATTATTTTTTAAACGAAAGGTCGAAACCAGGTTTGATGCCTGTTCTCTTAAACACAAGCTGACATACAATATAAATGTTGAAATTAATTTGTTGACAAGTGTGTGATTGAGTTAATGAGCTTTGCAAATGTGATTGCCAACTCAGTGCCATTTGACCTTTTTTATTTTCCATTAATTCCTAGGTACTATGTTGAGTTTCAAATATTTGCAATCTACCTGCAAGTTCACGTGGAGCTGGCTTGTTAAGAGTAGTGTTTGACAAACCCGGGCACCAGGTCGACTATAGCAACTAGAAGTGTGTATGTGTGTATATGTATAATGCAAGAGTCAGTATGTGTGTGTATACTGCACTGTCAGAGTCAGTGGGTATGTGTATATGTGTATGGTGCAAGAGTTAGTATGTGTGTGTGTACTGTAGTGCTAGAATCAGTGTCTGTGTGTGTAAATGTATAGTGCCAGAGGGGGTGTGTCTACTGTATTGTATTGCCAGATTCAGTGTTTATAGTTCTGGAGAAAGTGTATATATTTTATATATGTATACTGTTAGCCAGTTTGTATGTGAGTGTATGTTGGTAAAGTGTTAGTGTTTGTGAGCATATGATGTTAGCATGTGTCTGTTACTGCATGGTGTTAGAGTGTGAATGTGTAGGTTTGTATATGGTGTTAGCATGAGTGGGTGCTAGTATTTGGTGTTAGCATGTATACATGTGTATGTCAGCGTATATTGTCATTATGTGTATGTCAGCGTATAGTGTCATTATGTGTATGTCAGCGTATAGTGTCATTATGTGTATGTCAGCGTATAGTGTCATTATGTGTATGTCAGAGGGGAGCCTAGGGTTAGTGGCACCTGTGGGATGGAGTGGAGGAGCTGTGTATTCTTCTACACAGAATAGAAGTGACAGGCAACGTAAGCTCAATTTCAGGTAGATTCATATGGCTGCTTTATGGCTAATAATGTACTAATGCATTTATAAACTTTATTTAATGCACATTTAATAGATTTTTCTACAATTATTTAATGTATTTATAATTTTATTTAGAATTTGATTTACCAATAATTTAATGTATTAAGGGGATTTTTACTACTTTATATATCAATTCTTTATTAATTTGATTATCATTAATATAATGGACATATGAAAAAACTTCAAATATATTAAAATAAATAAATTATTTGAAAAAAAAACATTTTGTAGCTGGCTCCTAGATCCAAACCACATTTGTCGTCCCCTTGTGTAGGGTTGTTGTACTGGGTTTACACATCAGAAGTGTACTTCAAGTTTTATAACCCTGTGGATAATTCTTTCCAGCTGAAGCTGCAGCTTGACTTCCTTGACCTAAAATACACTAACGTATGTATTCCAACTTGGTCATCAAGAGTCATAGTTCTCCTGAGGTTAGTGGATTCTTCTCGCTATGCATAATCTGAATGCAAGTAGAACTGGTTCCATCAGAACCTGGACCACCCAATATGTTTGCAACCCTGTAAGAACTTGAGTTGGACTTTCTTGTTAAGTTCACGTAATCTATTAAACTACTATATTCCATGTAATTTAAGACCAAGAGCAACAACCAACCTGAGTTAAAGTGACTTCCACCAAAAAGTCAAAGATCTCCATTCCTTTCTCAAACAGGCACAACTTGGTTAGTGGGTCTTCACCTCCACACTCTGAAGCCGAATGTGCGTATCCCTGGTCCTGTTGGAGGCTGTTTTGGCAGCATGGTGGTTAACTGATCTCTGTGTGTTCAAGCGGCGTAGCATTTTTCTTTCTTGCAAGAATCGAGAGGCAGAGAACTGGAAGCAGACTATACAGGAACATTAGAAAGCTGGTGATTGACAGTGGCCAACGCCGCACTCTATGGTAATCAGGTGATAATCATCAGGTCCCGAGTCTAGCACACAGACCTCGTGTTCCGCAATCCCTCGGAGGTGTAATTATCACACAGTTATCAGCCAAGGCAGCCTTCATTTCTTTAATATACCCACCCAGTGCTCCATCCGGCCGTGAGAATACAATGTAGCACTGCTTGTATTTACAGGGCTTTATGGTGCGGTTATTGGAGCGGCTTCTCGGGGAGCCTGTTAATAAAGATTCTCGGGGTGGAGGCCGCTGGATGCAGGGACGTGTTTAAGCCTATTGAGTTTGCGGAATAGAAATGAGGAATGCTGCCTGTGATAAGGACCCAGTGACCGGCCGCCGACTCGTTCCCGAGCCAGGCGGGGAGATAAGCTGGATTCTTGGAGTGTGTGTCCCCAACATGCTCTTATTAATCGGTACAAGCAAACTCAGCCACGGATTTATTAAATCTCTTTATCGGAGAGCCCCAGGAGCGTGAATAGCTGGGGCACACATACAATTTCTGCTTTTAATTTAGTATATTACAACTAATGGAGTTAACCAGTTCAATGCTACAAGTGTTTCTTTTTATAGTTCCTGTAGTGTTGAAATATTAAATTAGGAAAATTCTAAGAGATACTTGCTTTTTTTTGTGATTTCCATTCTAAAACCATTGATCCATGATATAATGTTGAATAATTTAATGACTAAAATTGACAGCATATTTTTAGTGGGGCATTTATGTAAATGTGGAACCTGAAGGAGGCAATTGCTCCGGAATCCTATGGGTTTCAGTAACCTACAGCTAGGTACATTTTCCACTTTAGTCCCGGGAGTCCAAGGAGCTGGAGCGCGCCAGCATCTGTAGAAGACGTCACAAAACACCAAGGACCACTTTGTCTCGCTAGACCTCCTGGGTCCAAGACAGATTACATTTCTGTTGCTCTCTCCTGTGTCCAGTTAAGGAAAAATGATGGTAGCCACTTTCCCTGCTCAAACACTACACTGAGCTGATGCTTTACGGCAATGCTAATGAAGTCCTTTCCTCCATAGACTTTCATTAGTCAGTTGTTTACCACATGCAGAGTGCTTGTCTGGTAGATTGTGTTAATCTAAATGAAATCATGAAGAATGGACAGGTTGATAAATGGACCCTTTGTTGAAAAAAAAAACAACAAGAAGCTTACTAACTATTTAAAATAAGAAACGTGATCTCTTTATTAAGAGAATTCACCCAAAAACGACTTTTGGAATTCCTGTACCGTCTCTGCTCTAAAGGCTACCCTGTCAACCTAGAACCGTTCGTATAATACTAATTCCTACTTACATGCATTATTTAAAGGAATTTTTATAATATGACTGGAAGAACACAAGGTATTTGTCAGCGCTTTCAGACAGCTGGCTGCATACTCAGGAAAAATGCTTCCCACAAAGCAGAGAGTCACAAGCCCCGATAAATCAGGTAATTTATAACTTTAATAAATGAGCTCAATTGCAAGCTTCCACACCGAGCCAAGTTTTACACGGCAGTAAGGGCGCCCTACGGCCATACTCAATACACAGAGCACCGTCTACGACGCGGAAAACGCACTTTACCAAGCACTTCAATTCTCTCAGACACGGAGAGATTTCATTTGAGAGTCAGTTAGCCCGACCATAAGCAACAACTTGGTTGTTTAATGGTTATCGAAATACCAACTCGGAAAAAGAGCATTAATGTTAAAGATTATCTTTAGTGTTTCTTAAACTCTTTCCTTTACATGGAATGTATCAGACGGAGACGCAGGCAAAGTAATATCCATCTCCAAAAGGGGATTGTGGTCATCTGATAAATGGGTGAATTAGCTAAGCAAGGCTGACATTCTACCACCATGGATATCATGTCTCTTCGAGTCCATGACGGTTGTCCTCAGTGTCCAAAACATAGATTTAGGTAAAGGTTCCTTGTGATACCTACCGTGTCCGCCGCGGTCCCTCGCCGGTCTGCCGCTGGTAGGCGGCGCTTGCGCGATGACGCGCCCCCGTCCTCTCGGTGTACTGTGCGTGCGGCACGAGCACAGAGGGAGGGTCGCGTCGACGTGGCGCGTTCACGGCAGACGCATGATGACATGCAAGCCGCCGTGGCACGCCCACGACGCACCCGTTGCTATGAGCGAGCCGCCGCGACGAGTCGGCGGCACTCGCAGGGTTATGAGCGGGTTGCCGCGACTCGTCGCGGCGGCCCGACTTGTCCTGCATCTGCCGGTGTGGCACACCCGCGGCGATCGCGGGTGTAGCACACGCAGATGCCGTTTTTGTTTATTGTTTTTATCGCGCCGACGCCATTAGTGTGCGCCGGTCGCGATGACGTCACGCACATTTGTTCCTATGGTTTTTCCCGCCCTTTTTCCTATTTAAACCTCCTGTCCCATTAGTGCAGTGCCCGTTCAAAGAGTCACTTGTGTGTATCTCTGGGTTATTGTGATTTGCTTGTTCCTGATTGATCTTCGTGTACCTGACCTTGGCTTTGTTTCCTGACTTCGATCCTGTGCTGCCTGCCCCGACTTTGGCTTGTTTACCGACCTTGATCCTGTGCTGCCTGCCTCGACCGGGGAACTTCCTATACCCGTTGTGCTGTGCTACGCTACCGTCTCTGCATTGTGGGTGCATCATCCGTGTTGTCCTAGGTCCCGCATAACATTCCTCACCAAATCCTGAAGACCTAGGTTGGGTTTACCACAAGTCAATTTTTATAGAGCCATTGCTTGAATCAAGGGGCATAACTTACTAGTAGGGCCACCCTTTCCTCCTCCTAAATATCCAACGTTTCACCACATCTACCTTTAGTTATCTTTAGTTCTGCCCACGTCCTATCCATTCACGTTATAGCGTATATTTTTTGCGTATCTCTTTAAACATGGTAAAGTCCATTTAACTCCATATTGTTCCGAAGATTTATTAAGTTAATCACCAGTTGTTGGAATTATTTTAGCCAACGCAATACAAAATTCAATATTTTTTTTTATCATTCTTCCTTAGAGATTACAAAAAAACAGAAGCTTAGCCAACAGCATTAGAATAGAAACTAGCACTTCCACCCTGTTAAACTAGAAAAATATTATTTCTAGAAACGTTAAAACGAAGCTAGCCTTGAGTATGTACAATATGAATATTCAGCTTCATTTAGAAATCAGATTCAGCCTCTGGTAGCATTAGTGTTAAACCTAAGCTATCGTGCATAATATTATTCAAGACAAGGATACATTTTAATGGGTTTAATACAGAACATTAAATGCTATATTAGCTCAGTTGCTATGCTTCCCTTATTAAAAGGAGAAAAAAAGCTTAATTAAACATATATATTTTCCTAGCTTTCCCTATGAGGTGAAACAATGGTATGTTTAATAGTGGAAGAGATGATTTAATATAGTTATTATTCTTTTTCTTCCCCTCCTGCCATCAAATCCATTGTTGTTGTTACTACCATTGGAAGGAGTTCTAAGTGGTTTTCAGTAGTGGTTGATAGAGTTGACCAAGCAGAAGACCTTCTTAGAAGACATTGCCGGCAGGTGGTGCTAAGACTTTTGGGGATTGTTGTATAAGCCAAAAAAACTGCAACTACAAGAGTGCCAATAGTTGTCTTCATTTGTCTTCACCAGGTTGGTGTACGTTGGAATATATGAACAGGTAAAGAGATGAAGATTAGGAGCTGGGTTCTCGTCTTGTATTCTAGTTGGTTGTTGATACCCTGCTCTGCTTGTACCAAGGAACAGTCCATAGGGTAGACATTATCCTAAGCGTGAGGTATGATCATAAATGAAGGCTTGTTCTTTTTCTGAGCCATGGACACTTAACCAGCCAGTTGGGTCCACCAAAATGAATGCTTCGATCCTTAACACATATTCTTCAGTTTCTTTATTACATACAGTTCTAAGGCTATTATGTTTTGTATGGTTACTGACACCATAGTAGGGACGTGGTCCGTGGGAGCTGCACTCAACGGCGGATGATGTCCACACAACATTGGAGAACCCAAGTTGAGTGTAGAAGTACATGTCTGCTTGTTTGCAGTGTCAACATCTTACATGGATTTAAATGTATAAGCCAAAACTAAGCCAACTATGCCTTCTCTCCTTTAGTATTGGGGTATCTGACTGTCATGCCCCTGTAGGGTCTTGTGGCTCGCCTCTATACGTACCTGCCTGTTGACACGAGGATACAGAATGTGCCGGCGTTATGTTCTTAAGCTATTCTTTCCCATTTTAAGCTAATAATCCTAAGCGTAGCCACTGTGACGTTACAGACCCAAGTTGCAAGAACATTGATAGCATGATCACCAAGGCTGAAAATTAAAACTTGTATGCATTAAAATGACTCGCGTTACTGAGCACAGTGCTGTTAGCAATACATCTGAGTCTTGGGCTTTAATAAGTTTTGATAACTTTATTTTAGGCTTAAGTTTCTAGTAAAAAGTAGTGCTTTATTATGTTCTAATTACAATTTTTCTTTACCCTGACCCTAATTATCGCATTAAACTATAAGTCACAAGAATATGTTTTTTACCCTTTAATATTTAATAGAAAAATCAGAAATACCCGTTTTGAAGGTGTGTGGCCCTTACGACGGCATCGGTTTACGTATATTTGTATAGGTTACCATTTTTCAATTATATTTCTTCTGCCACATCGTTTAATTACAATATTACTAATAGCGTGTTTGGCTGAGCGATGAAACGCTAATGTACTGCCAGTGGTTTCCCGGGTTGAGTTTGGCTCCGGCTCTCCTCCTCTCTTTCCACTAATATTCCATTAGCGCAGCAGTATTTCATATCTCGCCGTTTCTGATGTACTTTCCCCTGTTATATCAGTTCCGTGCTCTGAGCTGCGAAATCTGTTCTTTTGAAGTTTTCAAACCTACAGCTAATTAAAGCATCAGGGGGATTAATGGCATACTTAGGGTATTTATACATTCTGATGACATGTACTTAATGTGTGTATAAATCAAATGCATATGTTCGCTGACTTAAAGAACGGCTTTTTGGCTATTCTCGCTACGCCGATGGCACGGGCATGCTTGATAAATAGAGACAGATATTGGATATTGATAGACGGGCAGTTATAGCTGGCAAGGGATGCTTTGGAGAACCTGAAGAACTCGTGACGGATAGATCTAGACAAATTGAAATAAATTGATTACTTAAAGCTCTACGCAACCAGGGATACGGACAAACTAAGAAAGCGGAGAGGGGGAGATGTATGGATTATAGACGCCATCTATCAATATGGGCCATTAAATATCGATGGGTAGGCTGATAATTATACATGCCTCCAATCCGGATCATTAGATACAGATGTGGAAACAGATCTAACAATTTTCTTAAAAAGATATAGTGATCTATTAATGAGATTAATAGATAATTATAGATTATATATATATTAATCGCAATTCTTTAAAAATGCAGCTTTATTCCTCAATACCGGGTTCATATTCTATTCGATAGACAGCAAGTGTATGGGTCTCGAGAGCAAAGTGTACTTAAGAGCTGACGCTCGAATTCTCGGCTCAATCAGAAGCTGCCTGCGTCCCTCTGCTCGGTTTCTCACACCCTCCTCATCTGTAGCTGTGAGGATGTGAGTGCAGAGGGGACGTTAGCTTTGTGATATGTGATCTGTATATTGCACGTGTCTTTTAAACCGTTCCCTCTGACTGTATCAGAGGCTTGAAGGCTGTGATCGGCAGCTCGTCGCACAGTTTGCAGGAAGCTAATAACAGGCTGCCAAAGTGTGGAGTCGTTCCTTTATTTTCAAACACAAGTGCTTGAAGGCAACTGCCCTGCGGAGCTATTGTCTCTTTTTTTTGTAAGTCAGCAGAGACTAAGTACACCGGCGTCAGCCCACACAGCCCTCCGAAGGAGAAGAACTAGCTGGCTATTCTCTGTAGAGAGAACGTTCTCTACTTGCAGGCTTGAAAGCTCGGCTCTGCGTTGCCCGGCCAAGCGAGGGACCCCTCTCTGGGACGTACTACAAAAGGACCGGCGAGTGCATCAGCCCATGAACAGGGTAAATAAAGTCCTGAGAAATGTCAGAAGACCTTCCAGGAGGAAGAGGAGGGAGAACGCTAGAGCCGGCGAGGATGAAGAGGATGAAGGAGATAAGGAGAGCCAAGAGGAGTCTTGTGAAGAAGGCTTGTGTAGCTTGAGCTTGTGTGTGAGCGGTAAGGATAACAAAGCACTTAAATGCCACTTAAAGTACCCTCAGCAGGGGTCTGTGATCTCATTCCTTTTTAACCCTCACCTTCTGTTAATGTGTGTGGTTAGTTCCATTTGATTTCAGTTGGTCTTTTAAATGTGTCACTTTATACTTTCCCGTTCCATATCCTGAATGTACATATATCTTACACACATATGCATCACAGCAACCCTTATGTAATCTTTCAGTCGCTGACGTATTGTGATTATTTTTTTCTTAAAATATGCAGGACTGTGCAAATGTTTTAGGCAGGTGTGAAAGATCCTCTAAAGTAAGAATGCTTTAAACATAAATAGACGTATTGATTGTTTATTTGTATCATTTAACAAAATGCAAAGTGAGTGAACAAAAGAAAAATCTTAAATCAATATTTATTTTGTGTGAACTAGCGACGGTTCTTCTGTGGATTAAGGCAGCCTCAGTTGCTTCTTTTCCTTTATGTTTTCCAAGCTGACTCAATGATGTTGAGATCAGGGCTCTGTGGGGCTATTCCATCAGGTCCGTGTTCTTCTTACGCTGAAGATAGTTTTTGGTGGCTTTGGCTGTATGTTTGGGGTTATTGGCATGTTGTAGAATACATTTGGGGCCAGTTGGTTGTCTCGCTGATGGTATTGCATGATGGATAAGTATCTGCCTGTACAATTTCAGGAATGCAGCCTCAAAGTTGCAAGGAACCTCCGCCATGCTTCATTGTTCCCTACTAAACACTCATTCTTGTGCGTTTCTCCAGCCCTTTGGTGAACAAACTGCTATCTGAAAAAGGCAAATATTTCAAATTTAGACTGATCAGCCCAGAGCACTTGCTGACATTTTCTGTACCCCAGTCTCTATGTTTTGGTGAATAGTTGAGTCGCTTGGCCTTGTCTTCATGTCATTGGTATGGATTTGTGGTATTCCATGAAGACCACTTCCGACCAAACTTCTCTCCACAGTAGATGGGTGTTCCAGGGTTCTGCTGTTTTCTGCCAATGCTGAGCAGATGGCACAGCTGGACATCTTCCGATTGATGTGTCTTTCATCTGCTCCAACCATGGCCAACCACTGCATCTACAGACCTCAACATTGCCCGTTTGCTTGTGCTTCTTCAAAAGAGTTTGGATGATACATCTGAAAACCCATGTCTGCCTTGAAACTTCTGCCTGGAAGAGGCCTCCTAGATGCAGTATAACTACCCTGTGTCTTGTTGCTGTGCTTGGTCTTGCCATGGTCTATAACTTTTGACATTAAACCTCACCTTGTTAGTGAGTCTGCCTGTTGCTCGCCCTGTTTTGTTCATCCTTAACAGTTGTTTCTTTTTCGTTTAATGATTGTTTTCCAACCTACATATTAAGTCGACAATCATTATCACCTCTTTGATATCGTTTTTGAATCACCCACCTAACTCTATGCCTACAAAACCCCTCACTCCAAGAATTGATGCTGTTTTGAAGGCAGGGTGGTCACAACAAATATTGATTTGATTTAGATTGTTCTTCTGTTCCCTTCTGCATTTTGTTAAATGATAGAAATAAACTATTAACGTGTCTATTTTTGAAAGCATTCTTATTTTACAGCATTTCTACCCAAAATGCTTTCCCAGGACTGTGCATATTATATATATTTTATGTTCATAGAGATGCAGGATTAGTTTTTTTTAGTTATTGAGTATGTTTTCAGCTTTGTTAATACGTATCTAATGTATATTTATATTTGATTTATACTTGCAATACCCCAATTACCGGCATATAATATGCGTGCGTATGAATCTCAATGCATTTAAATATCAGCAGTTTTCCAAGCGTTAAATATGGGAATACGAGGAAATAATAGGACACTTGGGTACATTTTACTGTAATGTTATTGTGTGTGTGATAATTCATATAACCTAGCACTTGTCCTCTATCTTTTGAGTGCAAAATGTACCATTCTTGTTCTCAGAGGGTTAAAATCCCCAGAAATCAATGGAATTAAAATATATATATTTTTTGTAATCTTAAAAAGCGTATCACCTGGAACTGAAAATGGGAACAGTGTTTCGCCGCAGATCATTAAGCACGGAGAACAACATGTACATTACAAATTGGAAATGAATGTATGAAGTAGAAAATACTTTTAAAAGAAGCACCCCTTGGTGATCCAGATTACGAGATAAAGATTTTAATCATGTAGAATCTATGCAGCAGTCACTGGGGGTCTCATTTATTTAACTAGAATAAAAAGCGGGGAGTTTGCAGCTGAAGAATATCTGTGCTTGAATCAGCTGTTACAGTAATAAAACAATCAATAAATAAGTATTAATTAAAGCCGAAGGTATACACAAGGCTGACCCAGGGATAACACCAAACTGTTGTTGCAGGACAGAATCTATAAGGTACTCGGCTGACCAATTTAATGATTTTTGGTGTAAGAGAAATAGCAACATGGACCAGCAGGACCTCTGCAAGTCACAAGGAACCTCTTAGCCACTTTTTCTGGTGGTCTTAAGGAATGCGACCACTAGAAATGTGCACTACGTTCGATCCGTTAATGGTGGAATAACTAGGGGGCTAGCTTCCCCAGGAAGATCCCTCATCTCCCAAACATTTGGTGTAAGCGAAGAGTCGTGGTGATTGCTAGGCTGTGATGCCATCAATGGGGCAATGTGTCTCTCCTGAGGAGCAACAAAACATGCACGGGGACACTGCTGGGTCAACGTCTTGATGCTCTCCACCTCTCCCACATAGTCTGGACCTGTAAACCATGTGCAGAATTCAGAAATAATATCAAGAGAGCACTCAGAGAAATCAAATCTTTAATCCATATGGGAAAAATCTAACATGAGGACCGTGTATTTATTCACAAGTGAACACGCTGTGAAAATAACACCATGGCCTGGAGTGGGTTGTACGATTTGCTATTTCATTGACATTCCGACACAGTTGTGTGAAGTTCTGATGTGGCCGTTGCTGTGTAAGTGAATGACATATAGTTCATGTTGTTATTACCCATTCTGTGGAAGCCCCTTTCTGCTCCCTTTTGGTTATTGTTTCCTGCGTGATCTCGTAACTGAATTTAAAATGCACTTTGCTTACCCTGCATCACACAAACCTACAGAGAGAAAACCCTGAAGTGACTTAATGTTCTTCTAAAGTGGCTGTGATTACCACAACAAGACATGGAATGACCCACAAGATCTGACCATCACTTAAAAGGGACAGTTTGTCTCATGCAGCCCCACCAATGAAGAATCGGTAATAACAGTTATGATTAGGAGAAGCTGCAGCTCCCTCTTTGGTCCTGTATTTCGCACCATTGTTGGGTGCTTCAAGCAGCCAATCAGTTTCAGGGCTGCACTCCTATTGAAGACAACAGAACCAACAGATCTGCACATGAACGCGGGGGTCTTATTAGACCCCATGAAGCCGTGTAGGAGCTTCCACTGGAGATGGTTGGTGGGAAGTGATACCTGCATGCATTTCTGCTACATACTTGAGAGCTGGGGATGCTTTTTTCTTGCTCCAATTTTGACGTTTTTAGAATATTTTTTGTTTTGCAATATGATAACCCCCCCAACGCTATGTTTCAAGGATCTAGTAAGAGGGCTAGCAATGAATTGACTTTATATAACCTGTTAATAGCTATAGAAGTCATTAAGTAATTTAGAGGAACATTTGTGTGTATTTCCACATTTTAGTTTATAAAGACACATTATTGGGGCTTTTAGGGCTCTAGTCATATACTTATACCCAGTGGCGTATTTCGTAATAGGTTGACTAGGCTTAGGCCTAGGGTGGCAGGGCCAAAGGTTGGAAGCCCCTCTGCTGTATAACATGGAGCCAGTTGTATTAGGCCAGTAGTACCGCTACACACTGATCGCTATATAAAAACTATAGAGGACAGTGCCGAGTCGACACATTCTTCGTAGTTCACTTCCGCCCAGCGCTGCACGCCCATATAAGGCAGAGCGCCGGGATATGATGTCATATCTCCGAGCTCATAAGAATCACGGTAGCATGGAGGCCCGGCTGACGGCACCGCTGTGGGTTCTGAGTACACCTGTGTTCATTGCCTCCAAATCAATTGGCGGACATAAAAATTTTGATATCTCGTGCTGTTTATAGATTGCAAAATTCTATCTCCATTATTTCAACACAGCTGTAATTTTCTCTGTCTCATAAATTTTAACGAGGGTCTTATACTCTATGGGGATTTTCCATTCCTTCCAAATCTTTCTGAATCCTGTGGGCTAAAATAAATAATAAAAAAAAAAAAGATAATTACCTCTGCCTTCCATCTAAAAGCTGACGGAGCAATTTGTTTAAAATGTGAAAATTTGTGGAGGAGGCATCAAAGTACAGACCCTCAGCACCTGTCTGCATGCGCAGTAAGAAGGGAGTTAACCCCTGCGATGCCAGGGGGTACAGCTCAGTAGAAAGCATCAGATTACTTGGCACCCAAGTATTTTTTAGGCTGGGCAAACACTGGAAGTGGCAGAATAGGTGGGAATTAGAGGTCCTGTAATTAGCTGTGATTCCTGGAGTCTTGCAGATGATGAGCTGCGTATCAGAATGTAGCGTTCATAGAGTCTCAATAATGGGGGTTATAGTGGTCCAATAAGGAGCCCTACAGAGGGGCATTTGCCCCTGGGCTGCCCTGGTAGACAGAGTTCGGGGCACGTTTCTTTTGTGCATTTTATTGCATTTTTTTCACATATAGATAATGGAGTAGTACTAAGGGTTTTGACATTTTTTTTTACCCTGGCTGTATCCTTTCTGTGTTCCTTGCATTCAACAACATATTCTAGCCTAGGCCAAGTTGGCCTAGACCTAGTCCCTCTGCCGCAAAACCAAGGACTGGTCGCTTTGCCATCGGGCAATGGTCTGGTTACAAGGGATATCTTTGATGTCCTCAACTGGCCCATTGACACTATGGAGGTGCCGTGCGCCTTTAAGACACGGAGCGTCGGGATATGAGGTCATGTCCCGGCGCTCCGCGGTGAGGATGATGCCCTGGGTCAGTCCTCGTAAAACGTCCATGGTATATGTACACTGCTTATATTTATTCATGTATTCTTATTTAAATTGCAGATGATAGAAAACCTCCTTTGTGTAAACACTAGTGCCTAACATCTGTAATGATATCATAGAAAGGCTCCAGCCAGATGGTTAATGCCGCCTTATATTGATATAGACTCAGAACAATGTGTGATCATATCAGCATTAACTTAAATTGTGTATGTAATTAAATGCTTCATAGAAAAACATTCTTTCGACAAAATCACTTAATGCCGTGGTAGCTCATGGGTTAACAAATTTAGTTTTTTTTAATTGCGCTACCAAATGCGTAGAATTATTTTTATTTCAGTGTATAATTACAGGAACTATTAAGTTGCAATTCCATGTATACTTTTTAACTATATAACATTAAAACACTGTATCAGCGGGGTCTTTGTGCTTTAAAATCATAGGTTTCGATGGAGACAAAGAGTTAACTTAACTTCCCAGTACCTTTCTTATTTTTTGAAGCAGTGGGAATTCCTGTAAGTACAGCAGGCGGTGAGGATGATTGAGGAACAGCAGTCGGGTTGCAAAACCATAACAGTAATAAAACCCTCCTGTTTTTTTTCATTTTGAATTTTTCTCTCGGGAAGGACGCTTTAGCAGACTTTACTGCTCCATTTATAAGGGGAAAGGCTGGACTTGAGATAGAAGGCGTAAGAAAAGAGACCACGGGTGTCATTTATTTGGAATTACGTATAATTAAAGCATGCAATTCTAAAGAACGGCCATATGGTCTTTTGGGGCAAAAGGAGCAGCTAAAGGTTCTGGAAAAAAAAGTACATTCTGCCTAAAACTTAATTGGGAGGTATTTTTCTATTTTTTGTAATCAACACTTCTTTGTTGCTAATTATTCTCCATTGTACTAGGATTTGCATATAGTTCCAGATATAGGACACATTTAAGACTCATTTTCCGTTGATCTATACATTTGCTCTCTTTCTGTTAATATAACGATCACCGTAGATGCTGTAGGCTCATCTTTTGGGTCTTTGTGTCCCTTCAAAGTTGTATAGTTTATGCAGTATACAACTATATTGGCCACCTATTGCCCATCTGTTAGCCTCAGTTGTAGCACCCATACACACGGTCACAAACAGAAATATTAGCAGAGGGCTTGAATCCTTATTGTCTTGGTTTGAAGTGAAGCCAGCAGAGGTCGCAACCGACCTCATTTTAATGAATTAAATAGCTAATAATGTTCACCTTATTAATATTAAAGCTGAAACCCCGTGAATAAAAGAATTGTGTGGACTGGAACCCATTTATATCTCCTACTGAGATTGGACCTTGTCGGTTTGTATGACTGATGCAACGTTGGTATTGCCATGGAATATGCATTTCTCGCAGTCACAGACACCCTTTTTGTACTGGAAAGGTCAACTCTCATTGACCCGTTGAGCTATAGTGCATACGTCACCTCGACATAGTGTATTGGTGACAAAGGGTTAAGGTAGCTCCTGAGATAAGTCCCAGTGGTGCACTTCTTGACAGCCGGATGTCTTTCTACCCGTACAAGATCAGGGATGCGGAAGATTTCCCTGTAGGACACTTTCTTTTCAGTGTTAGACTATGTTACCGTGCGATGATTTGTCTTATTTTGTTATTGGAAGCTGTAGTGATACACAGATGAAACTACTATCTGACACATTTGGATTAACGCTCCATTGGGCCCCCGGCGCTGCATTGAATTTACTAATTTGGTTCATAGGAATACATTTTGTAAAGCATGGATATGCATTGAGTGAAATTAATTTAGGGGGAGAGTTGGTGGCAGTGGACCAAAGTGGACCTCTTGTTGGGTTATTCAATTTAAGAAGCTTCAGGAGTCAATAATGTCTTTTTGGGGACCAGATTTACCCCTGAAAATGTACCAGCTAAACTCAATGGAGTCAGTGGTAAATTCCAACTAGCTGGACTCTAGAAACCCTAGTTTAGCCCCTGGGCTTGGATCCTAATAGTGAGCTCAATAGAAGCAACACTCTCTGATTCTGTCACCAAGTGCACTCAAATTGAAAGTGTATAATTAAATATGTGTTGTTAGATGACCTTATGAGCAATGAGGACGTTCATTATTTACTGCCAGATCCATGTTTAGAGATGATGGAGATAGCAGCTAGCATTGAGTAAAATAGCCACAAAGTATCAAAGTGATTAGACAAGCAGAGCCGCACTGTTAGAATGTTTATTTTAAAAAGGTCCATGGAAGATTTAATCCTTAACAGAAATAAAACTAGTATTTCAGAGAAAATGAAGGTCTTTGTAGATAACGTTGCACCTGAAGGGATTCTTCATGAGATATCAAACTTTGTCTAGATGCCGGACTAACAAAATAAGCTTTCGACAAACACAGAGGGATCTGTCTTTATCTTAGAATCTACTTTCAGATTTAGAAGCTTGCAAAGTACCCGACTCCAATATCAACAAATATATTTAGCAGCGTCTCCTGATTTCTCCTAAAGCACAGGCGGCTTGGGCTTATTAGAAGAGGTTTCCTTCAAACCTAAACATTTCAGGTGAATGTGTAGAATCCGGTGTAATGCAAATACAAGATATTTATAATCATCTCAGGCGAGCTGTGAAAAGATGACGTGGTGGACGTTTTCATTTTCTCCTCAAAGGTCAAAGCCTGGCTACGATGGTCCACCTACGGGGTAATTATAGTCTACATAAAGACTATCATTGGGGTTATTGTCCTAGTAAGCTATCACAAAAGCATCTGCTTTGGAATGGACTTTATGGAGTTTATTCAAAGTAACGATTCAGGAATGTCTAAGTTCATCACGGATCCATGTCCCATCACCCAATGATCCTAGCATTCATTCCACACACACATACACACATATACACACACATACACATATATACACACACATACACATATACACACACA